>CM049826.1:32830912-32848412 GCA_027422435.1 Schizopygopsis pylzovi | reverse complement strand
GAGAGACGAAGATGTCCGTCCACCTGATTCACATGCGTGTCGCTGCGCAGGGCTTCGTGGTGGGAGCGATGACTTTAGGTGAGGTGCTTTGATAGATGCACGCATGCATCCCCTGACTGACGTGTTTAATGCAATGTTTTGTTTCTTTGTTTGCAGGCGTGATCTATTCTATGTACAAAGAGTACATGCTCAAACCTCACGAAGCACAGAAAGCGTTAGAGCAGAAGGCAATGGAGGAAAAGTGAAGAGAGCTGTTTGATTCCTGCGATATCCTTAATTAATACCAACGCATAAGGTGTCCTTTAATATTTATTGGTATCATAATTTAGGACTTTTTTTCAAATATTTCTTTAAACCATTTTCTTTTTAAACTTGAATAAACCTGAGAAAAGGAGGTTTGTGTTTTCATTATGTTGCATGTTTAACAAACATTGTACTGTATGTGACGTAATTGTAGCTATTTTGCTACCACCAACTACTATTTATTTACCATATCAGTAACATAACTGATGAAAACAATCACATTTTGTAGTTTTTTTTTCTGAAAATATGTGGATTAGTATATTTCTGCTGCTCTTATGTCCGTGTTGTGCCCTTGTTTCAGCACAGAGGTGTTGCTTCAAGACCTTTGCACCTTGTAACGCAAGATTCGTTCTTGTATTATTTAAGTCAGTAAATGAAATAAATTCCAGGATAACATCCTTAACGAACCATCATCTGAAATTTGACAATGCATTGAACATGATATGAGGACTTGTCCACTGCTGAATGATTAACGGTACGAGTTCTGTGCAGATGCAGTGCTGTTGTAATGAACAGGAGTTGGAGCAACACTCGTTTTCGCTCTATCGATTTTAAGTGTGTGTGTGTGTGTGTGTGTGTGTGTGTGTCATGAGGAATGAGAGGAGCTTGTTCTTTTCTAGATTTGATTGATTGTGTTACTGTATGAGGGAATTATTGCACCTTTTTTCATATTTCATTACAGACTTTTAGAGTGATATATAAATATATATATATTGAGGAAATCAGCTACCACTGTGTTTATCTTTGCCAATAAAAACTATTGTAATTCCAATAAACTCTTCTGGTTATTTCACACTCACGTGTTACTGTGATTGTGTGTGTCTCGCCTTTTGTCACACCATAAAATATACAGTATGTCAGTTTTCTGTATGCATAAGATGCGTATGAGCAGTGTTGGGGAAAGTTACTTTTAAAAGTAATGCGTTACAATATTGCGTTATTCACAAAAAAAGTAACTAATTACGTTACTTAGTTACTTTTTATGGAAAATAATGCGTTACATAACTTTCGCGTTACTTTTTAAATATGAGCAGGGCTTGATTGTTTGTTTTTAATACAAGAAGTTATATTTATAGCAAATATAAAAGCCTTTCACACCAGAAAGTGTAATGAATAAACCTCAGACTGAAGGACGAGTAAATCACATCTGTGCAGAAGAACACCGGAGAAGTTCAACACTCTTCAGCAATAAAACAACAACGAAGCACAATTGTTAGTTTATCTAAAGTCATGTTTGATTATTAGTATGATTGAACTGATCATCAAAGGTCAGCAGCAAACACATCGGTTAATAAAATGAGATTAGATATATTTGTGTTGTTTAACATATTTAATTATTGCAGGTTTGCGTCATATTCTGAGTTTGCATTTCACTGTTTTAATTCATTTTGATGAATACTGAATCTGTTTTTTGCGAGTGGGATGAATTAATACACATTCATATTTAGTCTAGATCTACATTAACATGTTCACACGGCGCTCTGTCATCAATAAATGAAGAAAAGTAACTCAGATATTTTCTAGTAAATTAAAAAGTAATGCGTTACTTTACTAGTTACTTGAAAAAAGTAATATTATTACGTAACTCGCGTTACTTGTAATGCGTTACCCACAACACTGCATATGATGTTGTTATTACAGTGGGATAAATGAACCTTTATTTCATCGTTTTCTCATTATTTGATTAGACAAAAAAGTTCAGTTCCCTATCGATACTCCACTCGTACTGAGTCTTGTAAAGACGCATATGGGAAAATGCCTTTTTTCTCCTGAACTGAAGTCTTATTTAATCACGCAGTGAAACTGCACGACTATTGGTTCGTGCAGGTGTAGAAAAACGAACCAATGGGTCGGCAGCGGAGCTGCACGAACCTATGGCGACGATACCCGCCAATATTCCCGCCGAAACGGGCGGGGCATCTGGCTATATAAGCGGTCGTTTCGCCATAGGATCCTCAGATTTTTTCTCCTTCAGCGACGACGACTTCGTCTACACTGATCCAGAGAAGCCTACTCGCCGTTGACACGCCTCGCAGTAGGACCCAGCGACCTCGATCTGCTCGGCTGATCCGCCTTCAACGCGCCCCAGCATCGCAGCAGTTCCGGTCCCGTTCGCTGCCGCTATCCGGCGATCACGTAAGTTTCTAAAAGAGCAAATCGGCGTTCTAATGCCGCGCCGTTACTGCGGCTCGTGCAGGGGAGACCTGCACGCCGATGACGGTCACAGCGAGTGTGTTTCCTGCCTGGGGAAATCCCATGCGGATGCCGCGCTCGCTGGTTCTAATTGCTTTCACTGCGAGAGCATCAGTCTCGCCTCTCTGCGCACGCGCATCGCTTTCTTTTCAGAGAGCGATCCCGCCCCTCGCGCCCTCCCGTTTTCTTCCTCTCAGGGACCTGTGAGGAAAAAACAGCGGGGCAGAGGTTCTCAGCGCCTGGTTGAGAGCGAGCTCACGCCGGCTCAGATCCCACGTGCCTCGTTTTCGCCACACAGAGAGATTTCTCCCGTCCTTTTTGTCCAACCTGACCAGCGTCCCTCCGCAAGCGTGAGCGATCTGGTCTCGTTTGGGGGAAGTGACGATGAGCTGGCCGATGACAGCATGTCACTGGTAGCTTCAGATGCTGAGGAGCTGTGGGGCTCAGTGACTGACCCCGCCCCTCAGGTTTGCCCGCGCCCAGCGCCGCCAAAGCCGGGATGGATGCCGAACTTTTCCGTGTCCTCTCAAAGCGGTTGAAGAGCTGGGTTTGGAGTGGTCTCCACCAGAGGAGCCCTCTCGCAGCCGTCTGGATAAGTGGTTTCTGCCGGGGCGCCGTCAGGCCCCTCAACATCGACCATCGCCGTTCTTCCCTGAAGTACACGACGAGCTCACGAGATCTTGGCGCTCTCCTTACTCTGCCCGCCTCCGTACTTCCGCTTCATCTGCCCTCACTACGGTTGACGGCGCTGAAGAAAAGGGATATGAGAGGATGCCTCAACTGGATGAGTCAGTGGCTGCACATCTCTGCCCACCCACTGCCATTGGCTGGAAGGCGACAGCCAGTCACCCGTCCAAGCCCTGCAGGACCACTTCAGCGCTCGCTGGACGCTCCTACGCTTCAGCTGGACAGGCGGCTTCGGCGCTCCACTCTATGGCGGTTCTCCAGGTCTATCAGGCCAAGCTCCTCTCTGCCGTGGACGAGTCTGAGCCTGATCCTGCTACTCTCAGGGAGCTGAGAAGCGCAACAGACCTAGCTTTGCGAGCCACCAAGACTACCGCCCAAGCCATAGGAAAGTCTATGGCCAGCCTGGTAGTGCTCGAGCGTCACCTGTGGCTCACGCTGACGGAGATCAAGGATGCGGACAGGGTCTCCTTCCTTGATGCTCCAATTTCCCCCAGCGGCCTCTTTGGACCTGCGGTGAAAGGATTCGCTGAGCGCTTCACAGAAGCACAGAAGGCGTCACAGGCTATGCGACACTTCCTGCCCAAGCGCTCCAGCCCAGCAGCTGCTCAGAGTCGCCCCAGGACTGCGCCGACTCAGCAGTCTGCGAAACCTGCACCTGCCGTTTTCGCCCCTCAGCCTGCTAGAACTCAGCAGCCGCGAGGGCGTTCACGCTCAGCCAGACGCCACCCCCCTCCGACACGCCAGGGCCCCCGACTCAAGATAGTGTTGGACCCTGTGCGCCCGGCGTCCTCCTGATCTGCAGGACAGGAAGAGGAGAGGGTCGAGTCCCGCCACGGCCGGACCGCCCACCAAAAGGCCTCTCATGGGAAACCTCTTGGCACCCCGTTCTTTTCCGGGTGCAGAGGGAATTGTGTCTGTTGCTACAGGGTCCGTACAAGCGACCATGCCGCTGTGATAGCGGAAAAAATAAAACACAAACATTCTCAAAAAGAGAGCAATTTTCCTCTTCCGTCCCTCACGAGTGCCCTGCCTCCGTGCAGCCGGCCACTCGAGTTTATCCAACCCCTTGCCACGCGGGCCGAGGCCTGGCAGACCATCCCCGGAGTGTCAGAGTGGGTTATGGGGATAATAAAACGAGGTTATTCACTCCAATTCGCTCGAAGACCCCCGCGCTTCAGCGGCGTGGTCTCCACCTCGGTGCAGGGCGAGAACGCTCGCGTTCTGCGCTCAGAGGTGATGACGCTGCTGGAAAAAGGAGCCATAGAAATGGTTTCTCCAGCTTTGAGCGAGTCAGGCTTTTACAGCCGTTACTTCCTCGTCCCCAAAAAGGATGGCGGCCTCCGGCCCATCCTCGATCTCAGACGCCTGAATCACGCCCTCATGAGACGGCCGTTCAGGATGATCACGCTGAAGCAGATCCTCTCGCAGATTTGCACAGAGGACTGGTTCTGTTCTCTGGACCTGAAAGACGCATACTTTCACATCCAGATAGCCCCCCATCACAGACGATTCTTGAGATTCGCCTTCGAGGGAGTGGCTTACCAGTACACGGTCCTACCCTTTGGGCTGTCTCTGGCCCCCCGTACTTTTACGAAGTGCATGGACGCGGCTCTTTCCCCTCTGAGACAGATGGGAATCCGCATTCTCAACTACCTCGACGACTGGCTCATTCTGGCCCAGTCAGAGGTGGAACTACTTTCACACAGAACCCTCATCCTCAGCCACTTAGAGCGCCTGGGGCTCAGGGTCAATTTCGCCAAAAGCGCACTGTCTCCCAGCCAACGAATATCGTTCCTGGGTACAGTTCTGGACTCAGCTCACATGAGAGCGGTGATAGCGCCAGAACGCGCTCTGGCCATTCAGAAACTCGCGGCCACCTTCAAGAGCGACACCGCTCGCCCACTCAAAGTGTTTCAGAGAATGCTGGGCCTTATGGCCGCAGCATCGCCAGTGTTACAGCTGGGCCTGCTCCGCATGCGCCCCCTTCAACGCTGGTTGAAACCACGGGTTCCACACAACGCATGGCGTCACGGACGCTTACATATCAGGGTCAATCAGGCCTGTGTAACAGCCCTGACCCCCTGGAAGAACCCACGGTGGATGGAGAAGGGCGTGGCCATGGGGTTGGTCCACACCAGGAAAGTTGTCACGACAGACGCCTCCAACACAGGTTGGGGGGCGCTGTGCGAAGGCAAACCGACCTTCGGCCATTGGTCGAAGACGGAGAGCGGCTTCCACATCAACTGCTTGGAAATGCTAGCAGTTTGTCAAGCCTGCCAGTTTTTCCTGCCGGACCTAATAGGACGCCATGTGCTGATTCGCTCAGACAACATGTCCGTGGTGTCCTATATAAATCACCAGGGAGGTGTCTCCTCGAAGCGCCTCTTTATTCTGGCAGAGCGCCTTCTAGAATGGGCTCAGCTCAACCTGCGCTCGCTGAGGGCAGCACACCTGCCGGGCAGACTGAACCAAGGAGCAGATATGTTATCTCGGAGCAATGTCCCCTCAGAGGAGTGGATGCTCCATCCGCAGGTGGTTCAGAAGATCTGGAAGACCTTTGGCAAGGCAGAAGTAGACCTTTTCGCCTCCAAAGACAACTCTCACTGCCCAACTTATTATTCGAAGGACAGGGACGCGTTGGCCCACGATTGGCCCAACCTCCTCCTTTATGCATTCCCCCCGATCGCCCTGCTTCCACAGGTCGTCAGGCGTATCAGGGAACAGGGTCACAAGGTGCTATTGGTGGCCCCCTTGTGGAGGAACCAACCTTGGTTGTCAGAGCTGACTCAGCTACTGACAGCAGCCCCCTGGCCCGTGCCCCTGAGACGGGATCTCCTCTCTCAGGCGAACGGAACAATATGGCACCCTCGACCCGAGCTGTGGGCTCTCTACATTTGGCCGCTCAATGGGAGCCTACTGGCCTCCCAGAGCGAGTGTTAAACACCATTTCTGAGGCTAGAGCCCCGTCTACGAGACGCCTCTATGCCCTTAAATGGTCTGTTTTCTCCACTTGGTGCCTCAACCGTGGTGAAAACCCCTCTACCTCTGAGTTAGCGGTGATTCTGTCCTTTCTGCAGGAACTGCTAGATAAAGGACGTTCTCACTCTACACTCAAGGTGTTCGTAGCAGCTATAGCGGCCTTTCATGCCCCTATAGCGGGCCAGTCGGTAGGCAGAGACAACTCAGTTGTCCGTTTTCTGAAGGGAGCCAGGAGGTTGAATCCACCTCGGCTCCTTACTGTCCCTACATGGGATCTGCCCACTGTACTGAGGGCCTTGAAAGGCCCTCCTTTTGAGCCGCTACAGTCTACGGACCTCCGGTCACTTTCGCTGAAAACTGCTCTGCTACTAGCACTAGCGTCGGTTAAGCGAGTTGGAGACCTGCAGGCGCTCTCTACTAGCCCTGCCTGCCTGGAATTCGGGCCTAACGACTCCAAGGTCGTCCTGAAACCAAGGCATGGTTATGTACCTAAGGTACTTTCAACCCCGTTCAGAGCTCAGGTCATCACGCTCTCCGCGCTTCCTCCGTCTGAGGAGGACCGGGAGTTATCTTTGTTATGCCCTGTCAGAGCTCTGAGAATCTACTTTGAGCGTTCCGCCCCTTTTAGGCATACGGAACAGCTCTTTGTTAGCTTCGGTAACCGCACCAAAGGACATCCGGTCACGAAGCAAAGACTCTCTAAGTGGATAGTGGATGCTGTCATGCTGGCATACTCTTCTTTGGGCCTGCAATGCCCCATTGGAGTACGAGCCCATTCGACTAGAGGCATCGCCTCGTCATGGGCGTGGTCTAGCGGTGTATCCATTACAGAGATTTGTACGGCGGCTGGCTGGGCCACTCCGTCCACATTTGCTAGGTTTTATAACCTGGACATACCGGCCTTACAGGCCAGAGTCCTCTCTGCTTAGATGAGCTTGTACACATACGCTGTGGGAACAATCCTGTCAGAGATTTCTTGACCGCAATGCGCTCAGGCTCTCTAATTGGCACCCTGCATACTCCGGTTAACTGAGTATACAGAAGTGGAACGATTATCCAGGCCGAGCACGACCTCTATGAGTTTAGCTCGCTTTAGCCTGAAGTATACTACTTACTTCCCTATGGGCATTTATGTTTATGGAAGTATATACAGTCGTTCATCTACCCTAGCACGGCGTGATTAAATTCAGTTCCCATATGCGTCTTTACAAGACGCAGTATGAGTGGAGTATCGATAGGGAACGTACTCGGTTACTATCGTAACCTCGGTTCCCTGAGATACGGAACGAGTACTGCGTACTTTGCCGTGCCAGGTAGCTGCACGACTCAGTCGTCGCTTCAGTCGAAGTAAACCTGAGGATCCTATGGCGAAACGACCGCTTATATAGCCAGATGCCCCGCCCGTTTCGGCGGGAATATTGGCGGGTATCGTCGCCATAGGTTCGTGCAGCTCCGCTGCCGACCCATTGGTTCGTATTTCTACACCTGCACGAACCAATAGTCGTGCAGTTTCACTGCGTGATTAAATAAGACTTCAGTTCAGGAGAAAAAAGGCATTTTCCCATATGCGTCTTTACAAGACGCAGTACTCGTTCCGTATCTCAGGGAACCGAGGTTACGATAGTAACCGAGTACGTTATTTTTACACTCAAAACTAGATAATTATGCTGAATAAAGCCTAGGTTTCTGCATTTAGCAGATGTTTTTCTTCTTCTTGTGAATGGCGTCTGTCAGTTGTTTCAGAGGGAATGGGCTTCTCAGAAACGATCTGTAGTGTGTCTAATGTTCAGTGCTTGGTCTGATCGGGGCAGATGTTTTTCTTCTTCAGGTGAATGGTGTCTATCAGAGCATCTATCAGTTGTTTCGGAGGGAATGGGCTTCTCAGAAACGATCTGTAGTGGTGTCTAATGTTCAGTGATTGGTCTAATCGGGGCAGATGTTTTTCTTCTTCTGGTGAATGGCGTCTATCAGAGCATCTATCAGTTGTTTCGGAGGGAATGGGCTTCTCAGAAACGATCTGTAGTGTGTCTAATGTTCAGTGATTGGTCTGATCGGTGCAGATGTTTTTCTTCTTCTGGTGAATGGCGTCTATCAGAGCATCTATCAGTTGTTTCGTAGGGAATGGGCTTCTCAGAAACGATCTGTAGTGTGTCTAATGTTCAGTGATTGGTCTGATCGGGGCAGATGTTTTTCTTCTTCAGGTGAATGGTGTCTATCAGAGCATCTATCAGTTGTTTCGGAGGGAATGGGCTTCTCAGAAACGATCTGTAGTGTGTCTAATGTTCAGTGCTTGGTCTGATCGGGGCAGATGTTTTTCTTCTGGTGAATGGCGTCTATCAGAGCATCTATCAGTTGTTTCAGAGGGAATGGGCTTCTCAGAAACGATCTGTAGTGTGTCTAATGTTCAGTGCTTGGTCTGATCGGGGCAGATGTTTTTCTTCTGGTGAATGGTGTCTATCAGAGCATCTATCAGTTGTTTCAGAGGGAATGGGCTTCTCAGAAACGATCTGTAGTGTGTCTAATGTTCAGTGCTTGGTCTGATCGGGGCAGATGTTTTTCTTCTGGTGAATGGTGTCTATCAGAGCATCTATCAGTTGTTTCGGAGGGAATGGGCTTCTCAGAAACGATCTGTAGTGGTGTCTAATGTTCAGTGATTGGTCTGATCGGGGCAGATGTTTTTCTTCTTCTGGTGAATGGTGTCTATCAGAGCATCTATCAGTTGTTTCAGAGGGAATGGGCTTCTCAGAAACGATCTGTAGTGTGTCTAATGTTCAGTGCTTGGTCTGATCGGGGCAGATGTTTTTCTTCTTCTGGTGAATGGCGTCTATCAGAGCATCTATCAGTTGTTTCGGAGGGAATGGGCTTCTCAGAAACGATCTGTAGTGTGTCTAATGTTCAGTGCTTGGTCTGATCGGGGCAGATGTTTTTCTTCAGGTGAATGGCGTCTATCAGAGCATCTATCAGTTGTTTCGGAGGGAATGGGCTTCTCAGAAACGATCTGTAGTGTGTCTAATGTTCAGTGCTTGGTCTGATCGGGGCAGATGTTTTTCTTCTTCTGGTGAATGGTGTCTATCAGAGCATCTATCAGTTGTTTCGGGGGGAATGGGCTTCTCAGAAACGATCTGTAGTGTGTCTAATGTTCAGTGATTGGTCTGATCGGGGCAGATGTTTTTCTTCTTCAGGTGAATGGCGTCTATCAGAGCATCTATCAGTTGTTTCAGAGGGAATGGGCTTCTCAGAAACGATCTGTAGTGTGTCTAATGTTCAGTGATTGGTCTGATCGGGGCAGATGTTTTTCTTCTTCTGGTGAATGGTGTCTATCAGAGCATCTATCAGTTGTTTCAGAGGGAATGGGCTTCTCAGAAACGATCTGTAGTGTGTCTAATGTTCAGTGATTGGTCTGATCGGGGCAGATGTTTTTCTTCTTCTGGTGAATGGTGTCTATCAGAGCATCTATCAGTTGTTTTGGAGGGAATGGGCTTCTCAGAAACGATCTGTAGTGTGTCTAATGTTCAGTGATTGGTCTGATCGGGGCAGATGTTTTTCTTCTGGTGAATGGTGTCTATCAGAGCATCTATCAGTTGTTTCAGAGGGAATGGGCTTCTCAGAAACGATCTGTAGTGTGTCTAATGTTCAGTGCTTGGTCTGATCAGGGCAGATGTTTTTCTTCTTCTGGTGAATGGTGTCTATCAGAGCATCTATCAGTTGTTTCGGAGGGAATGGGCTTCTCAGAAACGATCTGTAGTGTGTCTAATGTTCAGTGATTGGTCTGATCGGGGCAGATGTTTTTCTTCTTCTGGTGAATGGTGTCTATCAGAGCATCTATCAGTTGTTTCGGAGGGAATGGGCTTCTCAGAAACGATCTGTAGTGTGTCTAATGTTCAGTGATTGGTCTGATCAGGGCAGATGTTTTTCTTCTTCAGGTGAATGGTGTCTATCAGAGCATCTATCAGTTGTTTCGGAGGGAATGGGCTTCTCAGAAACGATCTGTAGTGGTGTCTAATGTTCAGTGATTGGTCTGATCGGGGCAGATGTTTTTCTTCTTCTGGTGAATGGTGTCTATCAGAGCATCTATCAGTTGTTTCGGAGGGAATGGGCTTCTCAGAAACGATCTGTAGTGGTGTCTAATGTTCAGTGATTGGTCTGATCGGGGCAGATGTTTTTCTTCTTCTGGTGAATGGTGTCTATCAGAGCATCTATCAGTTGTTTCGGAGGGAATGGGCTTCTCAGAAACGATCTGTAGTGTGTCTAATGTTCAGTGCTTGGTCTGATCGGGGCAGATGTTTTTCTTCTGGTGAATGGTGTCTATCAGAGCATCTATCAGTTGTTTCGGAGGGAATGGGCTTCTCAGAAACGATCTGTAGTGGTGTCTAATGTTCAGTGCTTGGTCTGATCGGGGCAGATGTTTTTCTTCTTCTGGTGAATGGTGTCTATCAGAGCATCTATCAGTTGTTTCGGAGGGAATGGGCTTCTCAGAAACGATCTGTAGTGTGTCTAATGTTCAGTGCTTGGTCTGATCAGGGCAGATGTTTTTCTTCTTCAGGTGAATGGTGTCTATCAGAGCATCTATCAGTTGTTTCGGAGGGAATGGGCTTCTCAGAAACGATCTGTAGTGTGTCTAATGTTCAGTGATTGGTCTGATCAGGGCAGATGTTTTTCTTCTTCAGGTGAATGGTGTCTATCAGAGCATCTATCAGTTGTTTCGGAGGGAATGGGCTTCTCAGAAACGATCTGTAGTGTGTCTAATGTTCAGTGATTGGTCTGATCAGGGCAGATGTTTTTCTTCTTCAGGTGAATGGTGTCTATCAGAGCATCTATCAGTTGTTTCGGAGGGAATGGGCTTCTCAGAAACGATCTGTAGTGGTGTCTAATGTTCAGTGATTGGTCTGATCAGGGCAGATGTTTTTCTTCTTCAGGTGAATGGTGTCTATCAGAGCATCTATCAGTTGTTTCGGAGGGAATGGGCTTCTCAGAAACGATCTGTAGTGGTGTCTAATGTTCAGTGATTGGTCTGATCAGGGCAGATGTTTTTCTTCTTCAGGTGAATGGTGTCTATCAGAGCATCTATCAGTTGTTTCGGAGGGAATGGGCTTCTCAGAAACGATCTGTAGTGTGTCTAATGTTCAGTGCTTGGTCTGATCAGGGCAGATGTTTTTCTTCTGGTGAATGGTGTCTATCAGAGCATCTATCAGTTGTTTCGGAGGGAATGGGCTTCTCAGAAACGATCTGTAGTGGTGTCTAATGTTCAGTGATTGGTCTGATCAGGGCAGATGTTTTTCTTCTTCTGGTGAATGGTGTCTATCAGAGCATCTATCAGTTGTTTCGGAGGGAATGGGCTTCTCAGAAACGATCTGTAGTGTGTCTAATGTTCAGTGCTTGGTCTGATCGGGGCAGATGTTTTTCTTCTTCAGGTGAATGGTGTCTATCAGAGCATCTATCAGTTGTTTCGGAGGGAATGGGCTTCTCAGAAACGATCTGTAGTGGTGTCTAATGTTCAGTGCTTGGTCTGATCAGGGCAGATGTTTTTCTTCTTCTGGTGAATGGTGTCTATCAGAGCATCTATCAGTTGTTTCGGAGGGAATGGGCTTCTCAGAAACGATCTGTAGTGTGTCTAATGTTCAGTGCTTGGTCTGATCGGGGCAGATGTTTTTCTTCTTCTGGTGAATGGTGTCTATCAGAGCATCTATCAGTTGTTTCGGAGGGAATGGGCTTCTCAGAAACGATCTGTAGTGTGTCTAATGTTCAGTGATTGGTCTGATCGGGGCAGATGTTTTTCTTCTTCTGGTGAATGGCGTCTATCAGAGCATCTATCAGTTGTTTCGGAGGGAATGGGCTTCTCAGAAACGATCTGTAGTGTGTCTAATGTTCAGTGATTGGTCTGATCGGGGCAGATGTTTTTCTTCTTCTGGTGAATGGTGTCTATCAGAGCATCTATCAGTTGTTTCGGAGGGAATGGGCTTCTCAGAAACGATCTGTAGTGTGTCTAATGTTCAGTGATTGGTCTGATCGGGGCAGATGTTTTTCTTCTTCTGGTGAATGGTGTCTATCAGAGCATCTATCAGTTGTTTCGGAGGGAATGGGCTTCTCAGAAACGATCTGTAGTGTCTAATGTTCAGTGATTGGTCTGATCGGGGCAGATGTTTTTCTTCTTCTGGTGAATGGTGTCTATCAGAGCATCTATCAGTTGTTTCGGAGGGAATGGGCTTCTCAGAAACGATCTGTAGTGTGTCTAATGTTCAGTGATTGGTCTGATCGGGGCAGATGTTTTTCTTCTTCTGGTGAATGGTGTCTATCAGAGCATCTATCAGTTGTTTCGGAGGGAATGGGCTTCTCAGAAACGATCTGTAGTGTGTCTAATGTTCAGTGATTGGTCTGATCAGGGCAGATGTTTTTCTTCTTCTGGTGAATGGCGTCTATCAGAGCATCTATCAGTTGTTTCGGAGGGAATGGGCTTCTCAGAAACGATCTGTAGTGTGTCTAATGTTCAGTGCTTGGTCTGATCGGGGCAGATGTTTTTCTTCTTCAGGTGAATGGTGTCTATCAGAGCATCTATCAGTTGTTTCGGAGGGAATGGGCTTCTCAGAAACGATCTGTAGTGTGTCTAATGTTCAGTGCTTGGTCTGATCGGGGCAGATGTTTTTCTTCTTCTGGTGAATGGTGTCTATCAGAGCATCTATCAGTTGTTTCGGAGGGAATGGGCTTCTCAGAAACGATCTGTAGTGGTGTCTAATGTTCAGTGATTGGTCTGATCGGGGCAGATGTTTTTCTTCTTCAGGTGAATGGTGTCTATCAGAGCATCTATCAGTTGTTTCGGAGGGAATGGGCTTCTCAGAAACGATCTGTAGTGTGTCTAATGTTCAGTGCTTGGTCTGATCGGGGCAGATGTTTTTCTTCTTCTGGTGAATGGTGTCTATCAGAGCATCTATCAGTTGTTTCAGAGGGAATGGGCTTCTCAGAAACGATCTGTAGTGTGTCTAATGTTCAGTGATTGGTCTGATCGGGGCAGATGTTTTTCTTCTTCTGGTGAATGGTGTCTATCAGAGCATCTATCAGTTGTTTCGGAGGGAATGGGCTTCTCAGAAACGATCTGTAGTGTGTCTAATGTTCAGTGATTGGTCTGATCGGGGCAGATGTTTTTCTTCTTCTGGTGAATGGCGTCTATCAGAGCATCTATCAGTTGTTTCGGAGGGAATGGGCTTCTCAGAAACGATCTGTAGTGTGTCTAATGTTCAGTGCTTGGTCTGATCGGGGCAGATGTTTTTCTTCTTCTGGTGAATGGTGTCTATCAGAGCATCTATCAGTTGTTTCGGAGGGAATGGGCTTCTCAGAAACGATCTGTAGTGTGTCTAATGTTCAGTGCTTGGTCTGATCAGGGCAGATGTTTTTCTTCTTCTGGTGAATGGTGTCTATCAGAGCATCTATCAGTTGTTTCGGAGGGAATGGGCTTCTCAGAAACGATCTGTAGTGTGTCTAATGTTCAGTGCTTGGTCTGATCGGGGCAGATGTTTTTCTTCTTCTGGTGAATGGTGTCTATCAGAGCATCTATCAGTTGTTTCAGAGGGAATGGGCTTCTCAGAAACGATCTGTAGTGTGTCTAATGTTCAGTGATTGGTCTGATCGGGGCAGATGTTTTTCTTCTTCTGGTGAATGGTGTCTATCAGAGCATCTATCAGTTGTTTCGGAGGGAATGGGCTTCTCAGAAACGATCTGTAGTGGTGTCTAATGTTCAGTGATTGGTCTGATCGGGGCAGATGTTTTTCTTCTTCTGGTGAATGGTGTCTATCAGAGCATCTATCAGTTGTTTCAGAGGGAATGGGCTTCTCAGAAACGATCTGTAGTGTGTCTAATGTTCAGTGATTGGTCTGATCGGGGCAGATGTTTTTCTTCTTCTGGTGAATGGTGTCTATCAGAGCATCTATCAGTTGTTTCGGAGGGAATGGGCTTCTCAGAAACGATCTGTAGTGTGTCTAATGTTCAGTGATTGGTCTAATCGGGGCAGATGTTTTTCTTCTTCTGGTGAATGGTGTCTATCAGAGCATCTATCAGTTGTTTCGGAGGGAATGGGCTTCTCAGAAACGATCTGTAGTGTGTCTAATGTTCAGTGCTTGGTCTGATCAGGGCAGATGTTTTTCTTCTTCAGGTGAATGGTGTCTATCAGAGCATCTATCAGTTGTTTCAGAGGGAATGGGCTTCTCAGAAACGATCTGTAGTGTGTCTAATGTTCAGTGCTTGGTCTGATCGGGGCAGATGTTTTTCTTCTTCTGGTGAATGGTGTCTATCAGAGCATCTATCAGTTGTTTCGGAGGGAATGGGCTTCTCAGAAACGATCTGTAGTGGTGTCTAATGTTCAGTGATTGGTCTGATCGGGGCAGATGTTTTTCTTCTTCAGGTGAATGGTGTCTATCAGAGCATCTATCAGTTGTTTCAGAGGGAATGGGCTTCTCAGAAACGATCTGTAGTGGTGTCTAATGTTCAGTGATTGGTCTGATCGGGGCAGATGTTTTTCTTCTTCTGGTGAATGGTGTCTATCAGAGCATCTATCAGTTGTTTCGGAGGGAATGGGCTTCTCAGAAACGATCTGTAGTGTGTCTAATGTTCAGTGATTGGTCTGATCGGGGCAGATGTTTTTCTTCTTCAGGTGAATGGTGTCTATCAGAGCATCTATCAGTTGTTTCGGAGGGAATGGGCTTCTCAGAAACGATCTGTAGTGTGTCTAATGTTCAGTGCTTGGTCTGATCGGGGCAGATGTTTTTCTTCTTCTGGTGAATGGTGTCTATCAGAGCATCTATCAGTTGTTTCAGAGGGAATGGGCTTCTCAGAAACGATCTGTAGTGTGTCTAATGTTCAGTGATTGGTCTGATCAGGGCAGATGTTTTTCTTCTTCAGGTGAATGGTGTCTATCAGAGCATCTATCAGTTGTTTCGGAGGGAATGGGCTTCTCAGAAACGATCTGTAGTGTGTCTAATGTTCAGTGCTTGGTCTGATCGGGGCAGATGTTTTTCTTCTTCTGGTGAATGGTGTCTATCAGAGCATCTATCAGTTGTTTCGGAGGGAATGGGCTTCTCAGAAACGATCTG
Organism: Schizopygopsis pylzovi; assembly: GCA_027422435.1. Taxonomy (NCBI): domain Eukaryota; kingdom Metazoa; phylum Chordata; class Actinopteri; order Cypriniformes; family Cyprinidae; genus Schizopygopsis; species Schizopygopsis pylzovi. The sequence continues at coordinate 32,833,173 of CM049826.1, read as the reverse complement.
TAGTGTGTCTAATGTTCAGTGCTTGGTCTGATTGGGGCAGATGTTTTTCTTCTGGTGAATGGTGTCTATCAGAGCATCTATCAGTTGTTTCGGAGGGAATGGGCTTCTCAGAAACGATCTGTAGTGTGTCTAATGTTCAGTGCTGGGTCTGATCGGGGCAGATGTTTTTCTTCTTCAGGTGAATGGCGTCTATCAGAGCATCTATCAGTTGTTTCAGAGGGAATGGGCTTCTCAGAAACGATCTGTAGTGTGTCTAATGTTCAGTGCTTGGTCTGATCAGGGCAGATGTTTTTCTTCAGGTGAATGGTGTCTATCAGAGCATCTATCAGTTGTTTCAGAGGGAATGGGCTTCTCAGAAACGATCTGTAGTGTGTCTAATGTTCAGTGCTTGGTCTGATCGGGGCAGATGTTTTTCTTCTTCTGGTGAATGGTGTCTATCAGAGCATCTATCAGTTGTTTCGGAGGGAATGGGCTTCTCAGAAACGATCTGTAGTGTGTCTAATGTTCAGTCATTGGTCTGATCGGGGCAGATGTTGAAGTTCATCTTGAGCTCCAGCTGGCCAGGTTTATGATCATGACTTCATCGGGCACTTCAGCACTGGTGTCCGTGATTAAAGTTTTATCTTTCATGGGTGTTGGTTTGGGAAGTTCTCTGTGGTTCGGGCATTTCTTCTTGGTGATTGATGGTCCCTTCATTCACTCTCAGTTGTTGCTTTATTATTCTCTTGCTGTGCTTTGTGTATGCAGTCATAATCATGTTGACTGGAGTTATTGAAACAACAAACAACTGGGCTGTGAAGGTTACAGGCTGCTATTTGCCCTTTTTGTACATCTAACAAGTCATCCACAGCTTGTACTAAACACTGCTATTATTATTATTATTAATAATTTGTTTTATCCGATACATGCATTTAGGCTAATTTATTGCTTGATTATTTTTTATATTATATGAGTATGACATATGTATTGTATTGGAGAAATTATAGGGGAAAGATTAAATGGAATTGCATGAATTTATTTTTATTCATTAAAATATTAACACGGAAACAGAAAGACACGTATTTTCATTGTAATCAGCAGTGAATGAGAGAACTTATTACTTAATTCAATCATTTAGAGTTCATCATGGCTTATATGAACTATTGAAACAGCCCGTCACACCCATGAACTGCAGCCAATCATTTGTGCTATCTGTATTTATTATATTTAATGTTTTCACATGACAATAAGTGGCTAAGACGCTTGGCAGAGATGACTGAGACACGTCTGGATTTGTAAAGACCACAGAGACTCAGGGCCAGTTTAACTTGAAGCACACAAACGACGCTAGGTTTGTACATCTCTACATAGATGATGTTGTGTAGTCTGTAGTGTGTAAGGATATGCTGAATCTTATTTTAAGAGATTTTAGACTTGTGGGTCTTTCTTTGGCAGCGTCTCAATATCCCTGAGATTCGGATAATGATGAACAAAATCTGAGACTGATTTAGCAATAACAGAAATAAGACCAGAGCACACAGGACAAATAAAACAGTGTGGAATAGATGTAGCGTACAATGACGCTATGTCAACTTTAAGACGTTCCAGGCTAAAGGTTCTTTATATTGGAAAAGGGTTCTGCAGATTATTAAAATGATTTCTATTTTTACAGAACTGATCACTGAAATGTTCTTTGGAGTCAAAATTACATCGGTGCCCTGCTAAAAAAACAAAACAATAGAAGCCCAATAGAAACCATCACAGAAATTCCAATGGTTTCCATTAAAATACCATTATAAACCATTAGCTTTTCCCAGTAAACCATTACAAAATGTATCTTTGTAGTGTGATTTGGGCACTTTTCCAATAGGATTTAACATCCCACCAATAGAATCCATCACATACCAATAGACACCATTATAGTTTCCATTAAAACCAATACAATTCCCATTAAAACCATTAAACCCATTGCATTTTCTGTTGTGTTTTGGGCAGGGTTCTATTGTATTTTTCAGCAGCGTGTGAAACTCCCCTTTTGAACCGTTATTTTTAAGAATGCAATGCTATAGAAGATTAATTTGACACACTCACACATAGACTGGTTTTGAGTAACTCGATCATATCTCAGTAAAAGATGATGTGAGTATCAGAGGTGCTTTCAGTGGATATTGTCATGGATTACACATCTCTGAAACCCGGTTTAACCCGGAATCAACCCAGATGTGAATTGTGTTTTTTCAGGCCTCTTTAGTTTAACACAGGACCACTATTAATATTAGGAA
>CM049826.1:32798412-32825912 GCA_027422435.1 Schizopygopsis pylzovi | reverse complement strand
TGGGACATTTTATACATTTGAATACAATTTTAACTAGAAGACCTTCAAATAACATGAGCCAAAATTGTATTATACGTCCCAACATTTCCGTAATTTGTATATAAAACACACACAAACACGCACACATATTTAGCAAGTGTTATTCGATATGGGGTGTGTATTATTGAAATAGTAATAGTACTCTACTTCAGAGTGAAGCAGAATGAAAATCACGTGAGGGAGCTGAGAGATGAGAACGGCAGACTCCATAGAACAGCTGCGTGAGAAAGACTTCGAGATGAAACACCTGAAGAAGAAGAGAGAGGAGGAAAGATTGGCTTTAGCAGGTAAACAGTGCACCATTTCTATAGCCAGTGTAACGACTCTTACATCAGAATATGTATTGCACTGCACATGGCATCTGCAAAACAAATAATATTCAAGAGTATTTCTCTTTACTCATAGAGTCAAGACTGCATGAAGTCAAAGTATATTACTGCAATGTTTTTGAAAGAAGTCAAAACACACCAAGGCTGCATTCACAAAAAGAGAAAAACTAAAAGATTGTGGAATATGTTATTGTTTCAAAATGTAATTTAGTCCTGTGATGATTTCAAAGCTGAAGTTTCAGTAGCCTGTTATGCTGATTTGATGTATTTGATCAATGATGTAAACCATTGTGCTGCCTACAATGTGTGTTGAAATGGTGATCACTATTATTTTTCGGGTTCTTTGATGAACAGAACATTAATTTGAAATATAATTTTTTTTAGATTAATTTGAATGCATCCTTTTTAAACATAAAAATGATGGATTTTCTTTCAAAAACATTAGTGTATATAACAAAATGTATTTTGAAAGATGCTTCTTGTCATGCCATCCTAATGCAATGTCATTCATACATTAAGTGCAGTGCACTAATATATATAATGAGTGTGTGGCAATCTTTTCTTGTGCTTTCTTTGTAAAGGTACTGCTGGTTTTGCAGGAGATGCAGCAGCAACCAAAATTGTGGAACTGTCAAAAAAGATTCGAGAATCAGCCGCTGAAATAGAACGAGAGAAGACCAAAACGAAACAAGCAAACAATCGAGTCAAAGAACTGGAGAAAGAGGTAAAGATTAACTCCTTTGATTTCAGATGCATGTTTTAGTGCTTCTTCTCAGTGTGGAGTTTCATCAAGATCATTGCTGTTTTATTAGCTTCAGGCCACATTGTTTCTTAACCCTGGCGAGAAGACAACCAAAAAGCAGGATTCAAGGACCGGGAACGACCATCTTGAAGTAATATTGTGTTAATCATCATCATTTGGTACATGATTAGACATTTGTAACGGTTCTGAATGACATTATTTTCAATGTGTAGAACAGCCCGGTAGTAAAATCCCTGCAGGAGAAATTATCTACAGCCCAACTCAAAATGACTGAATACCGCAACCAGATCCAGACCTTTAAACAAGAGTTAAGAATAGCCCACAAGGTTTGTTCACAATACACCCTGTCGCTTTAATGAACTGGTTTCATCATGTTTAATCATGTGAGGATTTAGTGGAACTGTTTTGTCAGGTGTTGAGCTGTGAGGTGGGCGAGGACGTCAATATTCAGCAGATACTGTGTAACCCGGGCGGCTGGAGAGGACGTTCTCAGCAGATCCTCGGCCTTCAGAGCAGAGTGAGTCCTCAGAACATGCATGCTCAACTTTTAGCGTGGCTACTAATTGACTGATTTGTTTTAGATACTGATTATTCACTCTTTTGTTATACATGTTAATCACACATTGAGAATGGCTTCTCTCAAGGTTCAAGGTTCTTTATTATTCGTCACATACACAATCATACAGAGTATAATCAGTAGTGAAATGCAAGTAGAATTGAAGAAAAATACAGCATAACATGAGGAAAGTGAGGAGAATAAAATAACCCCCAGACTATGCTCCTTGGGGAGTACAGTGTGAGAACAGGAAAAACACCTCAGCAACACAAAAGCACTTACACGACATTTTCTCTTTTGGACATTTTCACGAGCAAAGAAAAAGTGCTGTTTCATATATTCATTTTGGACTTATTCTAACATTTGTCATGCAAAATAGGCTTTTTATTTTATTTTCAATTCTGAGTTTCGAGTCTTTTTTCTCATAATTCCCCAAAAAATCTAAATTGCGAGATATTGTGAGAAACTCAGATTTGCCATATGTAAAGTCAAATTGCAAGAAAGAAAGTCAGAATTCAGTATTTATATCTCAAAATTCAGACTTTGTTTCTCGCAAAACACAATTGTGACATATAAACCCAAACAATTGTGTGTGTGGCAGTGTGCATGTATTTTTTCCAACCATGGAATAAAAAAAAATAAAAGTAACTGCAACTTTTATTTCACTATTCTAACTTTATTCTTGCAATTATGAAGAAATGCTGTTTTATAATAATGATAATTATTTTATGTATTATGACATTTTTCATACAAAATGGAAATCTCTGCAAAAGTATCCAAAAAGTAGTTATCCATTAAGCACAAACTTATTGATACAAAATTAATATTAGCTTGAAACAACCATTCCTGTTTCTGCTACAGGATAAAAATATTAAAAAAAATAATTGTCACTTTTTATCTCACAATTCAGTCTTTTTTTCTTGCAAATGTCTGAATTGCGAGATATAATCTCTTAATTGTTAGAAAGTCAAAAGAGTGTATATCTCACAATTCGGAGAACTGTGACAAAAATTCTGAATTGTAAGAAAAAGTCACAATTACCTATTTATTTTTTAATTGCGTGGCCGAAACAGGCTTCCATGGTTTCACCCATTATTAGGATTTGCTCTGTTGTGTTCATAGTATTCAAAGGTCACTTGATACTGTTATAAATGTTACACACTGAAGGTGCGAGACCTGGAACAGCAGCTGAGCCAGTCCTCTCACAGGAAGCAGCTATGTGACCTTGGCCTGGAGGAGGAGATCACGGGAACGCGAGGCCTACTGAAGACTCAAGACAGAAACCTCAGCCACATCCGTCACATAGAGAGGGAGAGGAAGGAGACACAGGAGGTTGTGCATGTTGATTAAACATCTTTATGGGTCTAATTATGTTAAAACAGTTCGATAATGACGTGTCTTTGCAGAAGCTCACAGTGGATTATGAAGTTCTGCTTGAAGAGCTCTCAGACATGAAGAAGAAACTGGAGGCCTCGAAATCCAGGAACAAAGTGTTGAGCACAGAAGTCAAAGCCCTGAAGAGCCAGATCAGCACTCTGCTGGATAAGGGCAAACACGATGATGAGCTGGTCGATGTCTTATTGGTAACAGATTCTTGAATTACTGTGTGATACCCCAATACAGAATAATTCAATAATAATAACAATACATTATATATATATTATAGTGTATATATAAATATGTGGGAAGTTGTGGCCTAATGTTAGAGAGTCGGACTCATAATCGAAAGGTTGTGGGTTCGAGTCTTGGGCCGGCAGGGATTGTCGGTGGGGGGGAGCTGTGTGAATAGTAAACAAACAGGAATAGACCAAACAGTATGTATGACAATTCCAAACAGACGAATGACCTCTGACTCCCCCCTCCAACACAAGCAGGTGACATTGAATATTGATTTGCCTGGGCAGGGCTGATCTCTGACTCGCTCCTCCGACAGAAGCAGCAGGAGAAGTGGCAGGCCATGCTCGGGCATCTGAGCCAGAAAGGCTCCCAGCGTGAGGAGGCTCAGCAGGGCCTGGAGAGACATCTGCACAGCGAAGCCCAGCAGCACGCCTCGCTCATCCAGCAGCTCAAAGCCATGGTGTCAGAGAAGGAGAACAAGGTCAAAGAGCTGGAGCAGGAGATCCAGCAACTCGCCCTCATGGTATGACACGTCTGATCACATCAGCAGCGCTTTCTTTCTCCTGCTTATGCACGTTTTGTGTGTCTGGAGCAGAAGCAGTCAGAGTGGAGGAGTCAAACTAACATCAGGCCTTTGACATCACAACATGAGAACGGCAGGGAGTCAAACTCTGCCAGGTATTATCACTCTCAGTCGACAACAAATAAACTGTGATTTTCTGACCAAACATTTTGTGTGCGTGCACACACACGCACGCACGCACGCACACATACACACACACACACACACACACACACACACACACACACACACACACACGTTGGTTTTTATGGTTTACGGGGACTTTCCATAGGCGTAATGGTTTTTATACTGTACAAGCTGTATGTGCTATTGCCCTACACCTACCCTACACCTAAACTTAGCCCTCACAGGAGACGGTGCATTTCTATTTTCCCTCAAAAAAACTCACTCTGTATGATTTATAAGCGTTTTAAATTATGGGGACACTGAAAATGTCCTCATAAATCACCTTCTCCTTGTAATACCTATGTCATACCCATGTCATTATACAAATTTGTGTCCTCATAAACCACATAAACATGCCCACACACACACGCACGCACGCACACACACACACACACACACACACTCACACTCACACTCACACTCACACTCACACTCACACTCACACTCACACACACACACACACACACTCCCTACAGTCTGCAGTATCTCCTGCTATGTAATACAGCATCGTGAGTGAAGGCATTGCGTGTTATTTCAGACATGCACAGGCGGCCTGTCCAGAGTGTGCTGTTAAAGTCCCAGCGCTCCAGGCTCAGTGTGCGGAGTATAAGGCTCTTTATCAAGCTGCCAGTGTGGAGAGAGACAGACTGCTGGAGCTGACCAAAGTACAGCAAACCAGGTAGGACAGAACTGATAACTACGTTATTAATACCTTTCTTCAGAACATCTTCATTTGGGTTCCATGGATGAAAGAAATGTAAATATATATATATAAACAAGTGTATGGTGTCCCTTTAAATGCTGTTAAAATCCACCCACTGTTACTAATACCATCTGACTCTGCTTAATAGCAAGCACAATCGTGTTATGTCGAAATCATGAACTTAATATACCAATAAATATATATAAAATGCATGTGTGTCTTTTTAAAAGCTTCAACAGTACCTATGTTAGAGATTCCCAAAATGTTTTGTCAGCCAAACCCCTTCAATATTTACTTGAATTGAGTTTAGTGAATATTTCATATTTTCACTGTTCTCTGATGTTGGTTAATTGTCACATGACATTCCAAATTATATAAACATGACAGAATATAGATATTAAATGCCTTATTTTGACTTTGTAGCCTGTCTATAATAATATAAAAAAACAATAATTATTATTATAAATCCAGCTTTTAACATTTCAAATCCTCAAGCTTTTATTTTGGCAAGATCACACTTTACTCTGCATCAAATTAAACAGTTATTTATTTAAATCACAGGATTTGATTTGATAATTGCAATAAGCCATATCTTGATTATCACGCAGTTCCCTCACCCAGTTTGGGAAACCCTGGCATATGGGCTAAGCAGTGGCAAGGGGTTTTTCATGGGAACGGCTGTTTGTCATCTTTTATGCCGCAGTGAAGAAGAGGCGAAGCGCCAGTGTGCAGAAGCTGAGCAGAAACTCAGACAGGAATGGCAGCGTTCAGTCTCGCTGGAGCAGCAGCTGGAGAAAGCCAGACTGGACTTAAGGAAGGAAGCGAGTCTGCAAACGTCTAATCGGAGTCGAACAGGTTCTGTATGACCTCATGTCGACTGAGTTTGAATCAGATTTCTCATGGTATAGGAGTCGCTCTGAAACCAATGTTACATTGTAAAATCCAAGGTTCATTGAATATTTGATGATCTCAAACTGAAATCAATTGGATTTTCTTGGCCTGATGTAGGAAGTTCGGGCAGCACTCTGAGTCTCCCTGAAAAACAGGAGGGTTCATCTCCCAGAAGCCCCTCTGATGTCACCCGTGATGCTCAACTTAGTGAACTCAGAGCACGGTACGCCTTTTCTTCCTAAATATAGTATTCACATGCAACATCATTTTAGTACTAAACATATTTCAACCACTGTTTTCCCACCGTTGAGCCTAACAGCTCTAAGAACAGTAAGGAATGGTGACGGTTATTTCCACTTGAGCACAACACTGATTACAAACCGTTCTCGGCCTGGATTTCCACACTGGTGAATGAATGTAGTGATCACTTGTTTGTTTCCTGGCTACTAGTTTCTCTCTGTAGCTGGTCAAGCGTGCTATTCGAGCAATGTAATCAAAAATATCTGATCATCCTCTATAAAGCGGTGACTATTTACATCTCATACCATCAGCAAACACTTGCATTATCAAGGCAGTGACTGACGCATTTGTATTAGGAGCTCTGTTATCTGTTAATGGAACAGTTAAGCGAGATGGTGGAGAAGCAGCTATACAGTACACATGCCCAGTCTCTAGATCACTGAATTGCTCATTTTGTTCACAGTATTTTGCCCTGGTTGTGAGAAGAAATCTGCAGAATCCTGTGGGATGGATTTAAATATATTTCTGAAGTGAAATTCCGAGATATGGAATTTTAAGTGAAAAAAATAAATTCCCATACAAATTTTTTCACGTGTGTTTAAGGTCACACTTTGATTCGCCGTGTTGACCTACAGAAACTGTTTGCATGAAAATGACTTATGCACGAGTTGTGCTTCATACATCACAACACTATTGACAATATACAATATATCATTGACCTTTTGCCCTTAATGTGACGGCACCTTCCTGCTGCTAGAAAAACCTTGTAGCTTTACTCTGCAAATTTACTGGACACTTGCACTCGCCTTTATTTATTGAAACTGTCTTTATGTTGAAGTGAAATGATGGTCACGCTTGACCATTCAGTATTTACGTAGGTTTTGAAGTCAAACATAAAACAAATGCATCAAAGCATACGCATTTGACAAGTCGCTTTAAACTCAATCTCATGCGTGATATGGAAAACTTGGATCATGCACTTTTCCTGCAGCAGCTCTCTCTGTACTCACTTAACTCAGGTCACTTTCAACATAATAGCACATACTAGCAACACTACTTGGGCATCATTCATGTAGGTAGAATAAATACAGTGTTCTGTCATGAAACTCTAGATGGCGTAATCTGATATAATGACATCATTAGATAAAATAAAATTAGAATAGAGAGTGCTAGAGTTCGAGGGTCAAATAAAGATGAAGAGATGTGTTTTTAGCCGTTTCTTGAAGATGGTAAGGATTCAGCTGCTGGGATTGAGTTGGGCAGGTCACCAGATGGGAACAGTTAATGTAAAAGTCTGTGAAAGTGATTTTGTGTCTCTTTGGGATGGTACAGTAATGCGTCGTTCACTTGCAGAACGCAAGCTTCTAGAGGGCATATAAGTCTGAAGTAATGAATTTAGGTAAAGGGGTGCAGAGCCAGAGGTGCTTCTGTAGGAAAACATTAATGCCTTGAATTTAATAAGAGCAGCTATTGGTAGCCAGTGCAAATTGATGAACAGAGGTGTGACGTGCGATCTTTTCGACTCATTAAAGATTAATCTTGCAGCAGCGTTCTGGATTAATTGTAGAGGTTTGATGGAACTGGCTGTAAGACCTGCCAAGAGAGCATTGCAATAGTCAAGTCTGGACAGAACAAGAGCCTGAACAAGGAGTTGTGTTGCATGTTCTGAGAGAAAGTAAATATTTACTTTAATTAGTTAGGTAATATCAATGATTTGACGTTTCATATGCATCTGAAATGACAAAAACATATACATATATTTAATTATTTGATCAAAATATTGCTAGGGACAGTTTGGTAGCGGCTGGATATTGGTAGGGACACATCCCTAATTCTACGCCCCTGCCTTATACATGATATGAGCAGCTGTAATAGTGATGCTCTCTCAAACTGCTTGCTCCAGACCAGTAACAAATGTATTATTTTTTTTGTCCAAACAGGTTGGCACTGCAACTAGAAGAAAATGAAACCTTGAGAACCGCTCTGAAGAATGCCTTGAAGGAAAAGAAAGAAGGCTTGCAATTCTACAAGGACATGCTGACCCAAGCAAAACAGGAATTCCAGCAGGCCCACAGCAAGCATGAGCAGGACTGATGAAGGTGCAAACAAACACAGATCACTGAAGGACAACACTGGCCTTAAGGGGACGCTCTCTCTGTATGATGCCATGTTTACTGTTGACAACACACCACACACACCACACACACACACACACACACACACACACACACACACACACACACACACACACACACACACCACATCACACACCACACACTCACATTCACACACACACACACGCACACCACACACACACACACACACACATTCACACAGACACGCACGCACACACACACACTCACGCACATCACACACACACACACACACAGCACGCACGCATGCACGCACGCACGCACCACATACACACATCACGCACGCACACGCACGCACACACGCACACACACACACACACACACACACACAGCACGACACAGCACACACACACAGCACACACACACACACACACACTCACACACCACACACTCACACAGACACACACTCACCACGCACGCACACACACACACAACACACACGCACCACCACGCACGCACACACCACAGCACAGCACGCACGCACGCACAGCACGCACACACACACACTCACACTCACACACTCACACAGACACACACTCACACGCACGCACACACACACACACACGCACGCACCAGCACCACGCACGCACGCACACAGACGACACACACACACACACACACCACCACACACACCACTCCACACACACACACACACACACACCACACACACACACACACTCACTCACCGATCAGCATTGTGAAGACATGAGATATGATACATGTTTCACTCTTTGCTGGAGGAACAGTGAAAACAATAGAATAATAATGAGATCCTGTTTGTTTATTAACGGTCAGAACATTTTTAAGTGTTTTTTTTCTCTTTTTGGCACTCAAACGTGCAAACAAACTTTCCTGCCTTCTTTGCTGACGCACATTGCTCATTAATATTTGATTGGTGTGTCGTGGTGTGAAACCCAAAATGAAAAGCAAAACCAAAATAAGCTCAGCAGAATGTGCTCAAGCGATACGTGTGCGATGACTTGACCCCTCGCTTACCGTGTCGCTCCTCTTGTGTACATTTAGCACATTCATGCTGTCATACATGAGTTATTCTCTTTCCTATGTGGCCGGAGGGGGTTGAGGCTTAATTTAAACCTGTGGCTGAAGCAGTGTGCTCCTCTTGAAACAGCGCACTATTTCATCTTCCCAGAAGCCCGAGGGACACTGGCAAGCCCAAGGCTGTTACGAGTGCAAGCGCCACAAGACCAAAATACCATCCAGGATTGGAAATGATGGAAACGAAGCCTTAATTACATAAAAGAACCTTGTGTTTGAAATGAGATTATAGATAACAGATGCTGAACAAGCAAAGGCAGCTTAACTGTAGTTGTAAAGACTGGCGTGGGGCTTTAAAGGGGCAGTTCACCAGAAAATGACAATTCTGTCAAAACTTCCCTTGTTAAAAAGAAGTAAAGCATACTTTTAAAGAGTGTACTTAATATAGGAATAATATATGTTGAAAGAATATACTTGAGTGTAAGCTGAATGTTGGGTTTTCAGATATTTAATTGCATGCTGTTTGTAAAATAAAAATCTATTGTAGTTTATATTTTACATTTATGCAGTTCGTTGAAATGAATGTCTTTTTGACCCACTTAAGTAGGATGTAATCTTAATCTTTATAAGTGATTGCAGAATTACTTCTGTTGTCTTAGAAATATGGTTAATTGTATTGTCAAATGTACTGACAATCATTTATGGCAAACTAAAATATATTTAATATAATTTATATTGAAATGTGTATGTCTTGTATTTAAATATATTTGTAATTACACATTTGTAATGATTACATTTCAAATATATAAATGTAATGTATTAATGTAACTTAAAATGTAATGTAATTTAAATCTAATATCGAATAACACAGTTAAAGTTATGCTTTAATATCGTTTTATGCTTTAGTATATGTTAGTCAACACATCAAAATAAGTCTACTTCTTTAAAACACATCAAATTAATATAAAATATAACGATTTACAACATAAGTCAAACTTTTCATTTTACATTATTACAAAAGTGCACTTATTAAAATGTCTTGTGTTGTGTAATTTCTGCAAGTACAGTAAAAAAAACGTATTTTCATCAAATATAAGCAAACCTCTTTTTCACAAGTGTTTCTCAACCTTTCCAGACCCATAAGACTCCTCTTCATCTTCAACTTGATCGCTTTATATGATGAACAGATTTCATTTCTAGGCTTTTATTCAGCTATTGATTCGTTTAACATCGATCAACACACACATACACAGAGCTCATCAAATATGGTAAAAAGGAAGATCAGCCGTGCTTGATAGACATAAACAATGAGAGAATATTAGAAATATCTTACTTTGTGTTCTGAAGATGAACAAAGTCTTATGGGTTTGAAACAACACGAGAGCAAGTAAATGATGACAGATGTGTCACTTTTAGATGAACTAACCGTTTACTATTGCAAGAAATGGCAAAGCTGTCATGTTCCTCGAGTGACAGTTCAGTTGTCAACAAACGGCATTAATATTCTATTTTTTTTGTTAAAGATTTATTTTTGTCTTCATTATTAGAGGACAGATCAGACATGACAGGAAGCAAAGGGGGGGGATTGGGAAAGATCCTGAAGTTGGGACTTAAACTCGGGACGCCTGCAGAGCAATGGTGCTGTATTTCGGCGCCGACAATATGAATTTGTCAATAATATTAAAGCTGGTATAAATAGAGTAGTATCAGCCAGGGCACTGACATGCCTGGAGAGTAGAAGTCCACCGCAGCTGTAAAACCCACGATCAGCAGTTTCTGCATCTGGCAAAGCCACAAGAATGTCTCCAAACAGTAACATTTCTATACGCCTGCATGCTTTTGAATTTACAATTACAATGTTTTAAACATAAAAGCTCTGTTCCAGAATCTAGTGAGCGGTTGAGACGCACTTTTAATTCATCACTAAATGATGTATTTTCTGTTTTGCTTGCACAAGTCAACACGATCTCAGGGTGTCACTACAATAACAGACCGCCATGTTATAACAGACTATTGGTATTTTCATGTTTTCCTGTATCCTGCAATACAACTTGACATCCTCAACCCAAGCAAGCATTTATCATCGACTGCTTCGAGTTATATCAGGCCTTTAATGTAGGGCCATGCTGCTCTTTATATGCATGACTAAAAGAACATATGACTGATAGATGATAAATCAAAGAAAACTGAGTCGATAATCTGATCATACATTCTGGTATTGTAGGTGCTGTGTGTTTGTGTGTGTGTGTGGAAAATGTTTATGTGGTTTATGAGGACAAAATTTATAATGACATGGGTAACATAAGGTATTACAAGGAGAAGGAGATTTATGAGGACATTTTCAGTGTCCCCATAATTTAAAATGCTTATAAATCATACAGAGTGAGTTTTTTTGAGGGAAAAAGAAATGCACGTCTCCTGTGAGGGCTAAGTTTAGGAGGAGGGTGGTGTATGGGCAATAGCACATACAGCTTGTAATGTATAAATTACCATTACCCTAGGAGGTCCCGTAGGAAAATAAAAACCTGTGTGTGTGTGGTGTAGTGTGTGTGTGTGGTGTGTGTGATGTGTCGTGTGTGTGTGTAAAGTGTGCTGTGTGTGTGCTGTGTGATGTGAATGTGTGTGTTGTGTGTGTGTGTGTGTGTGTGTGTGTGTGTGTGTGTGTGTGTGTGTACAGTATACAGTCAAACCTACATTTATTCAGACACCTTTCAACATTTCTCCTATTATCACAGTTTATTCACTATAGTTTAGAAAATGGTAATAAATATGGTAAGAACTGGGAGTTGATAATGTCAGATAACTTTGATAGAAAGGTGTGTAATGGATTACAATCAACCAAAAATGATTCAGACAGCTGTTAGTATGACAATATTTACACAACTATCAATACTTTGTGGACCACACTTAACAAGGCTTAATTTTGTTCAGTCTGTGGTGTAAAAAGTTTGCGCAGTAAAATTAAAAATAAACCCTTAAGCAAAACAATATCTGAATGTTTTTTGGTCCCAAATGTTTTATCAGTTTATTGTTAATCCACTGTGTGAAGGATTTTTGGAAGTAGTCCTGCACCTACTAGTAAAACAATATCAAAAATGATATCTGGTGTTTTAATATTTTTTTGACTGTATATGTTTATTTTTATGATGCACAAAATTCTTTCATTGAAAATATAAAATATATTTTCCAAAACATTCGTTTAAAAAAGTATTTTTTTTAAATTGTGTAAAATCAACGTTCATAAACCTAAACAAGTTGTATTTGAAATTTGAGGTTGATATTGTTATGGAGAGCGCCTCAGCAGCTCCCTCTTCAGGCCAGCAGAGGGCTCCATCGGCACCCTTTCACTACATTTCCCATCAGCCCCGTACCTGGCCAAAATCATAATTTCCCTCATTACCTGGCCTATTTATAGAGCATTGTCACCCAGGCTCATTGGGAAGTCTTGTATTGCCCCGGTGAACATTACTGAGCGGTTCTCCTGTTTATTTCGGACTGCCTTGTGTTTAGATCTTGCCTAACCTTGTTTATTGTTTGATTGCTGCCTACCCTTGTGACCTGTGCCTGACCTCTCGGACTATTGTTATTTGGATTGCCGCCTGCCCTGACCCATGCCCGCCTAGTTCATGTTTGACCGCCGCCTACCCCGATCTCAGCTCTACCCCAGGTTTACCCCTCTGTCTATCGTACCATTCTGCCTGATCTGTGTTTTGACCTCTACTTGTCTGATACAGTTATTAATAAAGCTGCAAATGGATCCCAGTCTGAGGGATGAATCATTACAGATATCTCAAAAAATAGCTGTCAGTAAGATTTTTTCCCCACTCTATGAAATTCAAGGAATGTAATTCTCATATTCATGTAATTATTTTGAGTCGTGTGTGTGTGTGTATGTGTGTGTGTGTGTGTGTGTGTGTGTGTGTGTGTGTGTGTGTGTGTGTGTGTGTGTTCACATAACAAGGGCCAAAACCCCCTACCATGAAAAAAATGAAAACGTAAATTTTTTTTTTTCAAACATGACCTATGAAAATGACCATAAGTTTTGTTTCTATGATTAAAGTAATACAATATTTTCATTGTTAGCCCATAAAATGATATTGAACTCTTTATATTACTTACTAATATTATATCTTTATACCATTAAAGCATTTAGAAGCATTAAATGCTCATCTAATAGATATAAATTTACCTTTGTTCCAGAGGCTATTCGTTTTTGCAATTCAAAGTCTTGTTTTTTTTTTTTTTTTTTTTTTTTGTATGAATTTATTTATGAAGCATGCTGGGTTGTGTTGTTACTTATAATTCATTATTATTATATATTGTTTTTAATTATTATTAATTTTTAAAAAAAAAATTTTATGTGATGTTTTGTGTCTGCTATATGATGCTGCTACCCTGCCTGAATTGCCCCTTGTGGGATTAATAAAGTTGTTAACTTAACTTAACTTAATTATATATTATGAATCAATAATAATTAAAAAAATACTTATTATTTAAATACAAGTTTAGGTGCAAAATGATTTCAGTAGTCGTTTCGAAACTCTTGGTAGAGTACAACACATAAGAGGCATTAGGAAGCCCATCACTTTGAAATATGTGGCTGTAAACCAAACAGATTGGCATTGTTTTGCAGGACCCCAGTAGCCCTGAAAGGTTCAGATTTATTCCCGAATCCCCAGCAATAACCCACCGAGCCAAATGCATACCTGCGTCAACAGCGTGTACGTAAACAGACTCACCTATTTGTCATTCCATCTTTGAATGAGCCCTTTCTCTGCTCCGCTTCTCCAAGGTATTCCCTCGTTCCAGACCAGTGCTTCCTCCACACCATTGACTACATCCAGGAACTTGGGTAAATAAGTCCCCGCTGTGCAGGCAGAGGTTAAAGTGGACCGTGCCAGGTTTGACAGCGCCGTGAAAGAGGTGAGAGCAAATCACAGCCGTGTGAATACATGCATTCATTTCACACTGTGATTATTAAAGAAATCAAACTTTAACATGTTGGTTAACTGAAGTGCATCAGGTCACGTTTACATGACGGTTTCCAGGCTACATTGCAATTACAGAAAACATGTAATCAGTATGCTATCATTAATTAATTAGCTTGTAATTAAAAATGACTGAATGCTGTACACATTACTGCAGTCGTTAATTGTAGTCACATGCACAGTGTTTTAAATGGACGCTGTAATCAAGTGCTGGGAGACAAACAAATAAAAAACCTGGGCCTAAAACTGCACAATGAATTAAACGCATTGCTACACGGTTATGCTGTTTCAAGCACAGCAACGCATAAACAAAACAAACTTTTTTTAAATTAATTAATTTTTGTATTTGTGTACCATATTACTTTTATCGTAAGCTTTTATGGTTCATATAGAATCATGTATTGAGAATATGAAAAACACATCAGTTTATTCAGAGGCCCAAACTGAGCAAAAATATGCAATTTGCTGCAGATGCTGATATTAATAAGGCCAAAAAGTGATTGTAATTGTAGCTTGTAATATACTGTAAATCAGATGTATGTAACATTATATAAAATGAAATAAATATCAGTGATTGTCTTCCAATAATATGTCTTAGTGAGATGATACTGTATTTAAATGCTTAATTTTATGATCAAAACATATTATAATACAACACTATACAGTGATGACTGAGAGATGAACAAATAAACGTTCCTCAAAAGCCTAATGATTATATTTGAGACTCACATGAGTACTTTTTTTATTCTAAAAAATAATGTATGGATAATAAAATAAAAGTTGCTTCAAGTGTTCATCACATTATTAACAATAGGCCTATATTCTTACGTATTAAAATAAACTAAATCAGTTAAGATTTAATTCACAGCAAAAAGACACTTGAACCATGAAGGGAGATGTTTTAAAATAATAATTAAAAATGTTTTTAGCAAAGTTTTGATCATGTTGAGGCCTTAGAATTTGCATGTCAAATATGATACAGTCAGCTTCATAGGGTTCATAGCCGTGTTTGTCATTTTAAACTGTAAATCAGTATGCAGATCAGATGCGTTCTTCCTTTTCTGATTGATTCCTCTGTTCATTTGACCAAAAATGAGCAAATGTCATTTGACTTGTTCTAACCACAAGATGGCAGCATATATCAAACTGGAGAAACGGCCTGACTCGTCTATCAGCCTCTCACCAGATCCCTTAATTAGGATCAAAATAAATGATGCACCGCATTAGCAGAGACTATGGGTGAGAGATTGAATAAATTACATCCTCCGTGCATGCATTCGTCTGGCTGTCATTACTCATTAAGTCATGAGATTATTATGAAACACGAAATACATAGTGTTACCGTCAAACAATTTACTAGCACACTGTAATGTCCCATAATAGCATACATGTTATTTTCCTGAGCTGAAATCATGTGTAAGTAGCACAATAAACTGCGGCGTGGTGTTTGAGAAGCTGGGCGTTCAGAAGGGCACCACGGGCTGTGATTGGGCTCTCAGTGGCACCACAGCGCGGCCCTCAGCGTTACGGTTTGGCAGCGGGTTTTATGAGGGGCCTTCTGGGTGGCAGCTCATGCACGACTTTAACGCAGATACGCTGTTTTTCCACAATCCCACGGGTGTAGCTCTTTCTTTAACTTAATTACTTTTAATGAAACCATTGAAAGAAAAGGGTCAGTTCCTATTACTAGGCAATTTAAAGGAACTGTGGAGAGCCCCTATTTTTGGACACACGATTCATGTGTCTGTCCTCTCGAAGCTCCTTCCCCATCACTCTCACACGATTTTTCCATGACACACTTATCTCAAGATTGCTCTCTGTGGTTCCAGCGACTATGAATCTGAAATTGGCCTTGAGACACTGATTGTAAAATAAAAGCTCCACAAGAAAACGTCTGCCAGTACGTCAGTGTAGCTAACAGAGCACCAACATACAGACCGGCTGGCCTTTGTGTGTCTGTAATCCAGAATTATTCGAGTGAATTATAGTTATTAAGCGCCATCTGGGTTTGCTGGGTCTGTAGCATCACGAGGACATCATGTTACAGGTGCAGCGGGTAGCCGGGAAGTGTAGATCACTGACTTTCCCTCATCTGCCAAGACTAGCTGTGAACCAATTAGGAGAGACTAGAATACCTGTCAGTGGCAAACGGTGATGTCTTTAACTGGGTATGCTTTCTAATTGATCAGGGACGACAAACTACAAACACCATGGCAGGAGTCGATTTAAAAGTAGTGCAGTTGTGAGGAATGGCCACACACGCACACACGCACACACACACACACACACACACACACACACACACACACACACACACACACATGCACACACACACACACACGCACACACACACATTTTCTTCTTTTATTTGGATCCACAAGGCAAGCAACAAAAACAGAATCCAAATACTTAGGGAAGTAAGTTTGCAGAATGACAGGTACACATGGCTAACATACATTCACAAGTCCTTAGATGAACGACATTCAACACTCAAGGATAGACAAAACATCTCTGTTTCCATATTTGCATACTCCCAATAATGGCTGAAACTGAACAAAATTTAGCAAGTTTTTTTGCTTGCTTTTTTTGCAATCCACCCAACTGCAGTCCTTTAATCACATTCTTGTGCACATGACCTAAACTTCCAAACACTAGAGTAATTAACCTGCACTGATAGTCAAGTTGATGGCTTCAACCAATGGTTGATATTTCAGCAATTTGGAAAGATAGCAGGTATCCAAATACAGATCAAAAGAGCAGCCAACCTCAATAACAAATACAGTCTTCAAAGCCGTGTTCACAATCACAATGTCAGGAGTGTTTGGGATGTTTTTAAAATAGTCTCGGTTATATGTGTTGTGACATAACCAGCTCAATTCAACAGTAGTGTGCTGGTAAATCTGACTGTCTTTATGTATTGTTCTCAAGTCCTTTACAATCAAATCAACCAGGCGATCGTGTCTGGACACATACAGTCCTTTGTAGCAACAACATCCGTTTAAGATGTGAGCAACTGTTTCATTGTCCTGTTGATTTTCATGTAACAGACAATAGGAGTTGTATTTTGACGGGTACCATATTGACAGATTGTACATAGTTGGAAGACACTGTAGCCGTGCTTTAATCATAAAAATTAGAATATCCTCTGAGATTGAACAGTTCATCAAAACAGAATGGGATACTGAATGATCCGCTGATTGGAGAAGTGCTAATTTCCCCTGTAGTTTCAAGCCCGTCCAATGCTGAGCACTTTGGGGTTTTCTGAGATGAAGAAGTGAGACTCTTACATTATTGGTCAATAATTGACGAGGTATATCTTCTGTGTGGAGTACCGCTAGAGTAGAGATATTCGGGTCTGTTATTATATTCTCATTAAGGACCACTAACGCTCCGTGGGGTCCTTGCCACGTTTGTAGATCCTGCCGGTGTGTAGGGCGTCTTTAAACACGCTCTTTATGGTTGTTATAAGGCACATTGTAGAAAGTAGTAGCCTTAAGTCAGCCATATCAAAATACACTCACTTCCCTGCATTAACGCTGGCAGTTACAACGGGTGCTGCTAGAAGTTCATGCGGGTGTGCGAAAAGCCCGAACGCCACACACGCACACACACACGCACGCACGCACACACACACACACACACACACATACACACACACACACAAGCCTAATCATATATACTGTATTCCCCATGCAGAATCTGCAAAATATTATTTAACCAAAATAAGATCATACAAAATGCATGTTTTTTTTTTTTTTTTTTTTTTAGTTGGTTCAAATGGAGCTACGATCAATTTATGCTTAAGGAGCTTTTGGGAAATGCAGCCCTGGATAAGACATTTTACATAACAGAGGTTTACGTATGCTCCAAACGATAAAAAAAACTAAACTAAATGGATAAAAATGGCCCCAATGAATGGTTTACTTTGCTTACACCTTATTTTGATAGTCCACTTTAGACATTCTACTAACTATAACTTTGTAACTACATGTCTACTAACTCTCAGTAGGGTAGGTTTAGGGTTTGTACAATAAGTTGACATATACTTGTAAAGTTTCTCATAGTCAGTATGTTGTATGTTGTGGACCCATTAAAATAAAGTGTTAGAAGATATTAAGCAGACAGTCTACTAATACTCTAATGACTGCTAGCTGACAAGTAGTTGCAAAGTTACTTACTGTTAGTAGTATGTCTAAAGTGGACTATTGAAATAAAGTTTTACCTTTACTTTTCCAGCATCTTGCTTATTTGAACCCTTCTCAGGAGTGATTGTCTGATTTTTAGATCTATCTTTTCACATTGATGACAACTGAGGGACTATTGATATTAACAATTTGTATTTGTAATACACAACTATTACAAAAGGTTCAACTAGTACAAAAATGTTCACTGACAGGAAACATAAATATACGTAGTGCTGGGGGATGAAAACATTTGAACAGTATGAATAATATGTGTACATTGTTCTTGTTTTGTTTAAATGTCTTTTTTATTATTATTAATAGTTCCCTTTAGAAGCTATAAAATATACCTGTGTTTCCCAGAAGACAAGTACAATTTGCCCTGATATTCAAATTCAAAAAGTGTTCACTCCCCAGCTCGTAGTGCA
The DNA here is from genome assembly GCA_027422435.1 of Schizopygopsis pylzovi. Classification (NCBI taxonomy): domain Eukaryota; kingdom Metazoa; phylum Chordata; class Actinopteri; order Cypriniformes; family Cyprinidae; genus Schizopygopsis; species Schizopygopsis pylzovi. Next base: position 32,807,280 of record CM049826.1, on the reverse strand, counting down.
AATAATGTGTACCTTCTTTGTCTATGCCAAAAATGTGAGACAATGTGCTTTCAATGGACTTTTAAAATTTGCTTTGCTTGAGAAACATGCAAATATACAGATATGATTTTTTTAATTCGATATAGTTTTGCATCAACTACATTGTCTACAAATACAGCTGAATCAGGTCGACCGAATCCCTCCAGTACTGGCACAGATTTGCAGAAAATGACCATCGCTTGGCAAATAAATAATTTACGGATGATTATATATTCTCTTATGTTATACATAGTTGCTATAATACGAAGCTGTAGCCTGCTTGGAGTTGTTTTGGGCCTGGTGCCTGCTGGACATGACCCTAAACAAAGAGTGTCCAGTCCTGCTCCTGGAGGGCCAATATCCTGCAGCGTTTAGCTCCAACCAGTTCCAACACACTTATCTGGAAGTTTCTACTGAGTCTGAAGACCTTGATTAGCTGGTTCAAGGGTTTTTAATAGAGTTGTGACAAAACCGCAGCACAGCGGCCCTCCAGGAACAGGTTTGGACCCCCTAAACTAGGCATCCTCAAATCTGACCCACTCCTGCAGAGTTTAGCTCTAACCCTAATCAAACACACCCGAGCATGCTAATCAAAGTCTTCAAGATCATTAGAACATCACAGATAGGTGAGTTTGATCAGAGCTAAACTCTGCAGCAGAATGGCTCTCCAGGGAAAGATTTGAGGAACCCTGCCCTAAACCAACCCTAAACCAATCCTAAACCAACCCTAAACCAATCCTAAACCAACCCTAAACCAACCCGAAACTAATCCTAAACAAATCCTAAACCAATCCTAAACCAACCCTAAACCAATCTTAAACCAACCCTAAACCAATTCTAAACAAACCCTAAACCAACCCTAAACGAATCTTAAACCAACCCTAAACCAATCCTAAACCACCCCTAAACCAATCTTAAACCAACCCTAAACCAATCCGAAAACCAACCCTACATTTACATTTACATTTAGTCATTTAGCAGACGCTTTTATCCAAAGCGACTTACAATTGGAGTACATAAAGCGATTAATCTTAAAGGCAAACATACAGAGGAAGTCCATAACACCAAGTCTCAGGCATTGTTCAAATAAGTACAAGCTAGCAAGGGAAGGAGAGAAAGATAAAGAGAAAGATGAAGATTTTGAAAAAGTGAAAGAGTGTATTTTTTTTTTTTTTTTTTTTTTTTTTTCTATATAGTCAAGTAGAGTTGAAAGAGATGAGTTTTCAGTTGTTGCTTGAAAATTGACAGGGATCAATTTTCAAGCAATCCGAAAACCAACCCTAAACCAATCTTAAACCAACCCTAAACCAATCTTAAACCAACCCTAAACCAATCTTAACCCCAAACCAATCTTAAACCAACCCTAAACCAACACTAAACCAACCCTAAACCAATCTTAAACCAATCCTAAACCAACCCTAAACCAACACTAAACTAATCCTAAACCAACCCTAAACCAATCTTAAACCAACCCTAAACCAATCTTAAACCAACCCTAAACCAATCCTAAACCAACCCTAAACCAACACTAAACCAACCCTAAACTAATCCTAAACCAACCCTAAACCAATCCTAAACCAACCCTAAACCAATCCTAAACCAATCCTAAACCAACCCTAAACCAACCCTAAACCAATCCTAAACCAACCCTAAACCAATCCTAAACCAATCCTAAACCAATCCTAAACCAACCCTAAACCAACCCTAAACCAATCCTAAACCAACCCTAAACCAATCCTAAACCAATCCTAAACCAACCCTAAACCAACACTAAACTAATCCTAAACCAATCCTAAACCAACCCTAAACCAATCCTAAACCAACCCTAAACCAATCCTAAACCAATCCTAAACCAACGAGCTTTGTTAAGACTGACTATAAGAGCGAGTGGGGCTAGTTATCACACATATGCTTTAAAAGCTTCCACACGTTATTAGTCACCACATCAACACTCAATAGAAACGGAAATGTACCAAAATTCACAAATCTTAGGATGTTATCACTGAATATTTCATTACATTTCTTGCTGAAGATCATTTTTCATCTCATCTTTTGGCATTTATTTAAAGCAAGAGAAATCTGCTATTATTTTCATCTCCAATCTGTTATAAGAGTTTAAATCGTTTATCTAACTAGCAGAAGTGAGGTTTGAACCCCAGATGCACAGATGGGTCACGTTCAAGCACTGTGTTACTGCAAAGTAAGATGTGATGTCATTCACATACTGTATATAACGTTTATAAATTCTATGAAGGAACCATGAGGGACAGGCATAGCCGCGGGAACCTATTTTGAGCAGTTAATAAAAGTTTCATTTATTTGTTTAATATAAGCGAGTTTGTCTTTATTGTTGCTGTTTTCATAAAGAAAATAAATAAATAAAACAATGAACCACAACGCATTTGTTTTAAAAGAGAGAAAATGCCTTATACAATGCAAGTAAGCTATATCTGTCTCATTCATTTTATTAATAAAAGTTAGATGTTTAATATAGGCCTATGCAAATTTGCCATTGTACTATTTTATGGCTGATGTGTTTTAATTAATAAGCTAATAATGAACCCCAAACTACGATCGTTTTAAAGAAAGGGGAAATCTAAAGACCGTTTATTTATTTGTGCTAGAATGCAGGTAAAACATATTTCCCTTATTCATATTGTTAATAAAAGTTCAAAGTTTAATACAGGCCTAAATTAATTTGTCATTGTAGGCTATAACCTAAATTATTATTATTATTATTAATAACAATATTGAGCCAAACTAAGCATTCGTTTGAAGTGAGGGGGAAATCCAAAAACCTGTATTTATTTGTTACAACGCGGGTATGTCTTATTCAGTCAGTTAATACAAGTTTTATGTTTAATATAAGCTACTTGTACTGATGTGTGTGTGGGAAGAGTAGCCTAATACCGAATCAACCTTAAGCATTCATTTCATTCCAAGAATAGGACATACCTAACGTTAAAGATCAAAATAAGCGCTGCAGATGTGAGAATGTTTTCTGCTCAGGTTAATAAACGCTCTCGATCTTTCTCTGCTGTATCTTTGTAATTGCTGTAGAAATGGTCGTTAATTCTTGATTTGGGCACGGTGCAGGTAATAATATGATCAAAAAGTCATGGCAACAAACGACTTCCTAAGTCAGTTTAGGTTGAAACATATTTCATAATCATATTGATTCAACTTAATTCATGTTCTACTGTTACTTATTGTCATCGTAGGCTTAGGCTTCTTTTTTTCTATACATTTTAATGAATATAAAAGTTAATAAAATGAGTTCTATTTATTTTCTCTTAAAATAATATTCATTTATTGTATTTTTAAACACTGCACCCCCAGCACCCCCGTGTTTTTCTTGGGCTACACGCCAGGGGGTGCTGCAGCACCCTCAGCACCCATACTTCCCGCGGTAATAGAGACAGGTGAAGAAAGGCTGAGAGTTGAGAGCCGGACTGTTCAGAAATGATTATTTCAAAAAAGCTTTCTATTCTATATTTCTCCTTTTCTGAGAGCGAGGTGTTGAGTGAGTTTCTGAATGTGTTTTATCATCTGTTTGCCCGCATTGTTTGGATCTTTGCTGTATAGCTGTGTTCACTGTCACACTCTAAAAGTAGTTTACCCTCCTTGTGAAGGGTGTCAATAGTGAATTGGTGGGTTGTTGTTAAATGTGAGCCAAAATCATCAGAATTAAAAGAACCAAAGACTTAAACTACTTCAGTCTGTGTGCATTGAATTTATTTAATACACGAGTTTCACAATTTGTGTTGAATTACTGAAATAAATGAACTTTTCCACCACATTGTAATTTATTAAGATGCACCTGTATGTTATGATTAGAACAGATAGCGTCATGATCACATCATTGTAAGCAGTCAGCTTACAATGTGTCCCATATGTTAGTGCTTTCATTTTCTTTTAGGGTCTTAGACTTATATATTTGTACCAGACATGCGTTGAATTAATGTGCTAAAAGCCAAACGTGTTGCCTCTACTTGTAAGACCGACTAGTCTATCTTGGAAAGAGCTCATCCCAGTCTAAAAGCAGCAGCTGCATTATGTGAAGCAGAATCACACGCTCTGATGTATTATCAGACGGAGATAGAATCAGTAATTCAGAAGAGGCATGACTTTCATATCTAATCCCACCCCTCTTTTCATAACAGCGGTGCAGGTTGGGTTATTAGCACCCATCACGTAATCCCCAGATCTTAACATTAGCATGACATTTGGCTGTGTTTATTCATTATCTTCTCTTACAGCTCTCAAAGAGAGTGGAGAAAACCTCGTCAGTCAAGCTGTGGAGATGTATAGGCTGTAACCAATGTACGCTGATGTATTCCTGCCACATCTTCTCAGCAGCATGATCACGGTCTGAGAGGATTACAGCCCAGAAATGTCAGATCCCTTGAAAGAAGGATGGAAAACCCAAAAGTTAAGAGCAAATTTGAATAGCAGATTCTCAAACTCATCAATACTTCTGAATGAACAGATAGAGATATTGGGAATAAGATATGGAGGGATCTTTTAATAGACAGCACAATTTGTGGTATGATACAATGTTATTTTTTGTTGCTTAATGTTACTACGAGGGTGTTCTGTGTGGTTGCTTGGTTGGCCAATCACAACTTTTATCACCACCAGGTCAAAATAGCAACTCGGAAAAGCAATAGCACACCTATCCTTAAGAAGAACCACAATTTGGAGGAATCATTAATGACCATAGCACAGATGAGCAATATGATATGATTTACAAACGCCACTAATGATGAGAATAATGAGTTTCCGAACACTCAGCCATCTTCCTTTATTTGACAAACAGCTTGTCTGATGTCAAAGCGATGATTGACCGAGAGATGTTTTTCTGATTGGAACATGAGCAGGTATGTTTCAGATGCAGGTGTTATCTCTCATTTCATGTGTAGTATATTCCAAAATTAAGTTTCTTAAGTCATTCATACATTAAGTAAATAACGTTATGCGGTTGGTGTATCATCACATGCAAAATGTTAATCATCTTATCTACTGTATTTCTTGCAGCTTATAATTGATATGGAAGCCCTCTTTCACTGCATAAAAAATAACTTTTTGTCTCTGAATTTTGACTTTTTCTCTCAGAATTGCATATAAACTTGCAATTGCAAGCTAGAATTAGAAATTAGAAGGTCAGAATTGTGTGATATAAACTTGAAATTGTGAGTTAAAACCATAAATGCATGATATAACTCGTAATTTGGAGTTATAAAGTCCTATTGTGAATAGAAACTCGCAATTGTAAGAAACTGCAAGTCTGTTTTCCCTCAGAATTCAGAATATTTATTAATTCAGCAATTTCAAGTTTATACTTCATAGTTCAGAGGAAAGTCAGAATTGCGAGATACAAGGTTGAAATGACCTATTTTTAATGCATTAGTTACATCTTCGTGACCGTTGTATTTCTCTTCTCAGTGGTGTTTCACACAAGCTTTTGTCCAGAATTCAGCAGCACAGATCCTCTCATGGTCACCCTACTGAGCAGTCCTTAGAAAACTCCACTGGCTTCCAGTTTAAGATTTGACTTAGATTCACACTTCATATTTAGCACCGTCATATCTCACTGATCTTCTCCATGTGTAGTCACTTACCCGATCCCTGTCATTAACTCTTCTTGCACCTTCTGTATGTTTGACTACTATGGGATGTAGAGCTTTTAGTTCCACGTTTTTGGAGCACCTTACATCAAGATATACATTCAGTTGGATATAGTTTATTTGTATATTTGTGCATATTGATTTTTTTGCCTATGCATTTTATTACTTGTAAGGTGTCCTTGTGTGTCTTGAAAGGCATGCATAAATAAAATGTATGCTACATTTAAACATAACATTAGATCTTATAAAACAATATCAAATGTAAACTGCACATGTATCTCAGTGGTGTTAAATTTAACTTTTTTTAATTCATCTTATCTTAGTTAGTATATAAAGACTAAAGTTATAAGTAAGCCATTGCACGCTGAGTCCACCAAAACAAAGATATACGGTGTTATATATAATAAACTTTAATTGTATTAACCTGGAGTAGAACATTTGAGAGTGTTTTGACCAGTTTTACTATTATAAAAATGGAATATTAAAAAAATTGACATTTTTGGAAAGGCTGCTGTTGATTTATTGCTGGAAATTTTCAGACTTAATTTTTACAGGTTATCTCCAGTTCTATCTCTCTCTTATCTCTCTCTCTTAATCTCTCTCTCTCTTCTCTCATCTACTCTCTCTCTCTCTCTCTTCTCTCTCTCTCTCTCTCATCTCTCATCTCTCTCTCACACACACACACACAGGCGCGCACGTAACACACACACTTCACACACTACACGCACGCACACACGCACGTACACACACACACACACACACACGCATGCACGCATGCACGCACACACACACACACACACGACACACACACTATAGTTGGTTTTTATGGTTTATGGGACTCTCCATAGGCGTAATGGTTTTTATACTGTACAAGCTGTATGTGCTATTGCCCTACACCTACCCTACACCTAAACTTAGCCCTCACAGGAGACGGTGCATTTCTACTTTCCCCCCAAAAACGCACACTGTATGATTTATAAGCTTTTTATATTATGGGGACACTGAAAATGTCCTCATAAATCACCTTCTCCTTGTAATACCTATGTCATACCCATGTCATTATACAAATTCGTGTCCTCATAAGCCACATAAACATGCCCCACACACACACACACACACACACACACACACACACACACACACACGCGTGTGTCTTTCAGTGATTCCACTCACATCAATATATCCTTTTATATACTGTTTTTGCTTAAGTTGTGTCTAAGTGGTAATAAATGGTCAAATACTGTTGAGCTGTACAGCTTTAGCACAGAGAGAAATTACAAGAGCAGTCATGAGTCATATCCAGTGCTGTACCCAATGATTGAGGCATTGCATAAAGATATGAGGCTTGTAATAGAAGTATGAATCAAGTCTGTCACAATACTCTCACACTTTGGAAGAATCGTAAATTAAATCAGCTAAATGTTGATCTGTTTCTGTGTGGGTTAAGAGCTCTGTGTACAGAAAAAGATCAGATTCAGTTGAGAAGTTGTCTTTGGAAATAACAGTGGCTTTTACTTTCTGTCAGACAGGAAAGATTTCTGAGTTAATCGAGTCTGTTTTTAAGTTATATACTGATCCATAAATGAATAAGGCTTTGATTGAAAGGATGAAATAAAGCTTAACTTTTGAATCTTGTGCGGTCATATCTTGTGTCAGGCCTTTTCTCAAGAGTCTGATCGCATATCACTGGTAAACAGAGCTGGTGTTGTGTGTGTGTGTGTGTGTGTGTGTGTGTGTGTGTGTGTGTGTGTGTGCACAGAACAGAACACAGTTCTTCGTCAAAATCTTCATCCAATATGTGCATAATTTCACATTGAAGAAAGTGATCAACATGACTCATATTGAAAATGGTAAGCAAGCACGCTTATGGTTTGTAGATCCGCAGTCCTAGTTCTGGTTTCTCTTTAATGGTGAATACTCCTGCCACCTGCTGTGGAGGTTATCTCCTCTCATGCAGGTGCAGGGTGAATGTGTTAATTGGCCGTTGGCTGTGGTCTTTGCAGTGAGATCAGTCGGCTTGGTGTGTCACGGCCTTTATTCTGAGTCAAGAGGCTTGCAGAACTAACACAAATGCTCAATACTTTCATCTGAACTTTCCTTGCGTTGGTTGTTGTTGGTTGTTGTGCGTATCATTGTAGTTCATAAATGAAATGTTATGTGATGCAAGCAACAAAATGCATTTTATGGTGCTTTTCCACTGCATGGTACGGTACGGTTCGGCACGGCTCGGTACGGTACGGTACGGCTCAGTTCGGGTCGGTTTGCGTTTCCACTGCAGTTTAGTACCGCTATAGAGTGGGCGGGATTATTCACGCGTCGTTATAATTGCGCCGCCTCTACTGCCGTGACATCATCGTAAACGCGCCACAAACAAACTCACAACAAAGAAAGGAGACGGAATAGTGTTCTTCACTCTCGGCATGTGGATGTTTTTAACAGCAATGGAGAGGTCTATGAGTATGCTTGTGATTTACCCCCAGCAGCAGAGACTGTGGTGACAGTGACACGGGCTGTAGATGAGGAGAGCAGGGATGTTCGTGCAGGTGTGCTGCGTTACTTGATTAAGTTAACTATTCATGCAGCGTGTTCTGTAAAGTGAATTATCAATAAACTTTTGAATATTTCAAAATGTACAATGTATCCCTTGTTTTTTTTTATTTATGTGATGGTTTTTATAATCGTGGCATTAATCATTTGTCTTTTTCAAGAGGTTCATTACGTGCTCATACAATGATACATATTTAATATAGTCTGGAGGTACACTTATTCGATCAGACTGTTTTTAATTGAAGCAAAACACAGATACAGAGGTAAAAATATAAACAGAAAACATACTCTGAAAATATAGCAAGTTCAAAAGTAACATTATACATAAGGCTTTTTCCTTCGGCGTCGTGCCATCAAGCTCTCACTGGATCCGCTCCTCGGCTATCAACGAGAGGAACGTCTGTTCTTCCTCAACAGACAACGACACTGCTATTTTGTGGTTGATGCAAAAATGTGCGTTTGTTTAAACAGAAGTTGCGTCCGATCCTTCGCTGGCTGTGCTGATTTAAATCTAGCGGGTAGAGCGGTAGAGGAGGGTCTCGTGTCGCAAGTTCAGTGACGCAGTAATGACGATTTTCTCCGGCCAATCAGTGATCAGCAGAGTTTACACGTCACGTTTTGGTAACGGTACGGCTCGCATGGAACCTCGACCGAAGTGGTACTAAAAAAGTATCAG
>CM049826.1:32673412-32793412 GCA_027422435.1 Schizopygopsis pylzovi | reverse complement strand
GAAGTGAAGAGATGACTGGTGAGCGTGAACTAACAAAGATGGAATGGCTCTTGAGAGGAGTGATTGAAAAGGCTTTAGGTCGATTCGCTACAATACATGGTCTATTCCTGACTTCCAGTGTTTATTACAGGCTTTCAGTTTGTGTGTTTCTAGGCGGCACTCAAAGCCTGAGGCTTTGGCCATAGTGGGAATATTTTCACTGGCAAAAGAAAAATTAAGAAATATCTGGTCAGATTTGCTCTTAAATCTAAAAACCTAAAAAGCATCTTAAAATGTAACTGTATGACTGTGATTTGCCATTATTTTCTGTACTTTTACTATAGTCATTCTCTGTGTTAAAGTAATCTTCATTTATAACCCGTTTTGGGTTAATTTATGATTATACTTATTATTATTATTTTTTATTTCAACCTAGCAGTACAGTAATTTTTAAACCATAGTTGAAAAAACTGCATGTTGGGTCAAACATTTAACCCAAAACTAACTGGGTCAAAACGTTAGGGTGACATTATTTCCATGGTCTATTTTAGACATTACATTAACTTTAAGTAACTTTGCAACTACATGTCATCTAGCAGTCATTAAAGTATCAGTAGACTGTTATGATAGGTTTAGTAGAATAAGTTCACATACGTTACTATAGTCCGTTGAATGTGTGTTGGGAAGCATCAAAATAAAGTTATCAGATATTAAGCAGAAAGTCTAATAATCTAAGGACTGCTATTTGACATGGAGTTACTTACAGTTAGTAGTCTAAAACGGACTATCAAAATAAAGTGGTACCAAAAAAACATTTTAATAGTCTGTTAAATAGTTCAAACCGAACTGTTGAACTAGTTTTACAGTACCTTGACAAGGCATCTTAAATGGCACTTCTAGTGTGAGACAACATCTGAACAAATATGTATAGACCAACAAATATAAAGCGGTGCAGATGAACCAGAAGGCATGCTAAATTCCTCTGTCAGTACAGTCATGCAAACACAACATCGACTGTTCTTAAAGGTGCTGGCAAGCACTTAGGAGACATTTACATTCATAACTGATAATACTACAGGGTTCTAGTTGACTTTGGCAGCAGGTGTCAGGTGCCATTTTTCTACTCCCACTGCTGATTAAACACTAATTAAAGGGTCAATTATACAGGTGCCTCCAATTTTCTCTGCTGGTACAATGTTTAACTCCAACATGAAACAGCTTAAGGAACACAAATATGGTTTGGGTGCATTTTATGCTCCGGGGGAATCAGCAAGCAATTGAGTCAAACTGGAAACCAGGATTACGCTCATTCATATTTATAGACACCAATAAAACCATGACCATAGAGATTTGTTCTCGTCTGCAGGGAATCTGTATTGTATTACAAACAATTATATCAGTCATTTCATGTTAGATCATGTCATGCTGGAAGAACAAGTGCTTAACATGAGAAAATAACAATGAATTCTCTGTTTGTATTGTGCTATGCAATACACCGTAACACTTTATATTAAGGTGCCATAATACAGAGTAATTACCTAGTTAAGTACTTAGTAGTAGCCATTGTACTAACATGAAACAAAATGTACTAATTATGTAACTAAGTTATGGAACAGCCCGTAATATCAGTATGTAATTATGTAGATGCAAAAAAAAGCAACGTTCTACGTGTACTGCGTTAAGCACTGCGTTAAAAACCGAGACTTGTCAATGCACTTGCATGTTGCTCTTTTGTTGGTTTTGATTGCTTCTGTTGTCCTCATTTGTAAGTCGCTTTGGATAAAAGCATCTGCTAAATGACTAAATAAATAAAGTAGAGTAGGCAGCTACTGTTACACATATGTATCAGCCCGAGTCTGTTACACAGCTACTCGTACACTTAAGTACAATCTTGATACACTTAGTTTTAAGTAGCGTATGCCTGTGTAATATTATGTAATTGTAATGTAATTAGAAAGGTATTAGATGTATTTAAGCTGTGTACGGGTGGGTTAAATCAAACTAAGGTGTACACTACAGATACACATGACGTAGACTTAAGTACAATCTTGATACACTTAGTTTTAAGTAGCTTATGTCTGTGTAATATTATGTAATTGTAATGTAATTAGAAAGGTATTAGATGTATTTAAGCTGTGTACTAGTGGTTAAATCAAACTAAGGTGCAGCTGGATAATACACTATAGATACACATGAAGTAGACTTAAGTACAATCTTGATACACTTTATTGTAAGTAGCTTATGTCTGTGTAATATTATGTAATTGTAATGTAATTAGAAAGGTATTAGATGTATTTAAGCTGTGTACTGGTGGGTTAAATCAAACTATGGCGTACACTACAGATACACATGACGTAGACTTAAGTACAACCTTGATACACTTTATTTTAAGTAGCTTATGTCTGTGTAATATTATGTAATTGTAATGTAATTAGAAATGTATTACATGTATTTAAGCTGTGTACTGGTGGGTTAAATCAAACTAAGTTGCAGCTGGATAATACACTATAGATACACATGAAGTAGACTTAAGTACAATCTTGATACACCTAGTTTTAAGTAGCTTATGCCTGTGTAATATTATGTAATTGTAATGTAATTAGAAAGGTATTAGATGTATTTAAGCTGTGTACTGGTGGGTTAAATCAAACTAAGGTGTACACTATAGATACACATGAAGTAGACTTAAGTGCAATCTTGATACACTTTATTTTAAGTAGCTTATGTCTGTGTAATATTATGTAATTGTAATGTAATTAGAAAGGTTTTAGATGTATTTAAGTTGTGTACTAGTTGTTAAATCAAACTAAGGTGCAGCTGGATAATACACTATAGATACACATGAAGTAGACTTAAGTACAATCTTGACACACTTTATTTTAAGTAGCTTATGTCTGTGTAATATTATGTAATTGTAATGTAATTAGAAATGTATTACATGTATTTAAGCTGTGTACTGGTGGGTTAAATCAAACTAAGGTGCAGCTGGATAATGCACTATAGATACACATGAAGTAGACTTAAGTACAATCTTGACACACTTTATTTTAAGTAGCTTATGTCTGTGTAATATTATGTAATTGTAATGTAATTAGAAATGTATTACATGTATTTAAGCTGTGTACTGGTGGGTTAAATCAAACTAAGGTGCAGCTGGATAATGCACTATAGATACACATGAAGTAGACTTAAGTACAATCTTGATACACCTAGTCTTAAGTAGCTTATGCCTGTGTAATATTATGTAATTGTAATGTAATTAGAAAGGTATTAGATGTATTTAAGCTGTGTACTGGTGGGTTAAATCAAACTAAGGTGTACACTATAGATACACATGAAGTAGACTTAAGTGCAATCTTGATACACTTTATTTTAAGTAGCTTATGTCTGTGTAATATTATGTAATTGTAATGTAATTAGAAAGGTTTTAGATGTATTTAAGTTGTGTACTAGTTGTTAAATCAAACTAAGGTGCAGCTGGATAATACACTATAGATACACATGAAGTAGACTTAAGTACAATCTTGACACACTTTATTTTAAGTAGCTTATGTCTGTGTAATATTATGTAATTGTAATGTAATTAGAAATGTATTACATGTATTTAAGCTGTGTACTGGTGGGTTAAATCAAACTAAGGTGCAGCTGGATAATGCACTATAGATACACATGAAGTAGACTTAAGTACAATCTTGACACACTTTATTTTAAGTAGCTTATGTCTGTGTAATATTATGTAATTGTAATGTAATTAGAAAGGTATTACATGTATTTAAGCTGTGTACTGGTGGGTTAAAACAAACTAATGGCGCTTTTCCACTGCATGGCATGGCACGGTACGGTACGGTACGGTTCACTTTTGGGGGGTTTTCCACTGGGTACTGTACCTGGTACCTGGTACTTTTTTAGTACCACTTCGGTCGAGGTTCCATGCGAGCCGTACCGTTACCAAAACGTGACGTGTAAACTCTACTGATCACTGATTGGCCGGAGAGAATCGTCATTACTGCGTCACTGAACTTGCGACACGAGACCCTCCTCTGCAGTCCTACCCGCTAGATTTAAATCAGCACAGCCAGCGAAGGATCGGACGCAACTTCTGTTTAAACAAACGCACATTTTTGCATCAACCACAAAATAGCAGTGTCGTTGTCTGTTGAGGAAGTACAGATGTTCCTCTCGTTGATAGCCGAGGAGTGGATCCAGTGAGAGCTTGATGGTGCGACGCCGAAGGAAAAAGCCTTATGTATAACGTTACTTTTGAACTTGCTATATTTACAGAGTATGTTTTCTGTTTATATTTTTACCTCTGTATCTGTGTTTTGCTTCAATTAAAAACAATGTGATCGAATGAGTGTACCTCCAGACTATATTAAATATGTATCATTGTATGAGCACGTAATGAACCTCTTGAAAAAGACAAATGATTAATGCCGCGATTATGAAAACCATCACATAAATAAAAAAAAACAAGGGATACATTGTACATTTTGAAATATTCAAAAGTTTATTGATAATTCACTTTACAGAACACGCTGCATGAATAGTTAACTAATCAAGTAACGCAGCACACCTGCCCTCCTCCTCTACAGCCCGTGTCACTGTCACCACAGTCTCTGCTGCTGGGGGTAAATCACAAGCATTCTCATAGACCTCTCCATTGCTGTTAAACACATCCACATGCCGAGAATGAAGAACACTATTCCGTCTCCTTTCTTTGTTGTGAGTTTGTTTGTGGCGCGTTTACGATGATGTCACGGCAGTAGAGGCGGTGCAATTATAACGACGCGTGAATAATCCCGCCCACTCTATAGCGGTACTAAACTGCGGTGGAAATGCAACCGACCCGAACTGAGCCGTACCGTACCGTACCGAGCCGTGCCGAACCGTACCGTACCATGCAGTGGAAAAGCGCCATAAGGTGCAGCTGGATAATACACTATAGATACATATGAAGTAGACTTAAGTACAATCTTGATACACTTTATTTTAAGTAGCTTATGTCTGTGTACTTACACTTATAATTATGTTGTATAAAGTCTGCAACACATATGTAACAATCTTTTGGTTCAATAAGTAGCTGTGTAACAGACTCGGTCTGTATCATGTGTAACAGTAGTTCCCTACTCACATACATATATAAAATATGCTGTTCCATAACTTAGTTACATGATAAGTACATTTTGTTTCATGTAAGTACAACGGCTACTACGAAGTACTTAACTAGGTAATTACTCTGTATTATGGACACCTTAAAATAAAGTGTTACCCAATACACTATACATGAATATATGTGTAATTCATTTTACAGTGCACTTGATGGTTGTGCAGACGGTGCCTGGTATCTTTGGTGGCTGTTTGTCTATGGAGTTGTTAAGGATGGTACATCAAATAAGAGTCACTTTTATTTCTCTATAGAGGACAGAAGAGAAGGGACATGATGAAGTATATTACAAAGAAATATATCAATATTTGATCTACTGCCAGACCTCTCTAAACAGTCTGTGCCCCTCACAATAGCGATTGCATCTTATGATTGATTGGCTGTCAGCAGCATTGAATGACCAATAAATCTTTACATCTGAAAACATTGTTCACATAAAAGCACCAGTTAAGTGCATTTATGGTGGATTTTTCCCTTGACAAATAGCGACCCAAATTAATCATTTCTGGCAAGTTTATAGTAGATACAAAATTAAACTAAAATAAATAAATATTAGGATAGTATGGGTAAGATACTACAATGCTATACTTCTCTTGAACGCAGATGTAAAAAAAATAATAAACAAATCTATTGAATAATCTGACTTTTGAACATTTAAACATCATATGAAATAAATCAGACAAAACAGATTTGAGTGTTTTGTAGATTATAGATTAAGAAAATCATGTATTTTTTTATTTTGTTTTAAATTGAAAAGTTAATTGGGGCAGCTGGGCTGAAGGCATTGGCATGTTGTAGTGATAATTAAATTATTATACTTATTGGTGTTGTTATTTAATAATTCATTCCAGGGTTTGAAATTACACTAAATTAGATTTCAGCCTAATCTTCATTATTCAACACAACATATATGATAACCAACCAACTAACTAACTAACTAACCAACCAACCAACCAACCAACCAACCAACCAACCAACCAACCAACCAACCAACCAACCAACCAACCAACCAACCAACCAACTAACTAATAACAAGTCTATAAATATTGTGACATCCCTGCAATTAAAATACATAGTTTACTGTGCAAGAGACTCATCTTTGTAAAATAAAACAAATGGTTGGGGTTGTGGTGGTAGATAGATAGATATTTTTTATAATATTTGATCATACAGTATTTTTACACTTGTATCTACTCTGGATAGATAGATAGATTGATAGATATTTTTATAACATTTATATTATGCAGTCTTTTTACACTTTGTATCTACTCAATAGAGACTGTCAGCATCTGCTTCTCAGTGACTGTCACTGAAGCCGGCCGCTTCGTGAATGTAAACGCGGTTGCTTTCAGCCAATCAAAATACTGCAATTTTACTGTGTATTTTGTGATTGTCGGATCAGCCCTTACTCGAACTTTCAACACAGAGCCCGTCAGATTGCTTTTAAACAATACACAAATGTAAAATGTGTCATGTCTTTACCTACATTCTGATTGGGTGGGCAAACAGACTTTGTGGCTTAGCATATTAAACCTTTGATTGTTCTATGAATTTTGAAAGGCTTCGCACAGATTAGACTCATTACTAATCTAAGACTCATTGCATATTTGTACAAGTAATTATTCATAATTTCTATATACATTTATAGAATATATTACTGTAAATACTTGTATTCTTGTCTGGAACTATGCTATTTGGTTTTAGCTGACAGTATGTAATACTGAATGAAAATAAAGATTACTAAGTCACAAACTATCTGACTGATATCAATTTAGAGGCCATGCTACTCTGAAGAACAGAAAGGACTTGGTTAGTCATAGAGGGAGTAGTATGAGACATTTCTATCAGTGATATTTATTCTCAGCAGGAACGGGCTCAGTACAAATCCCTGAGGTACTGATATTACACAGTGAGTGAAATAAAAAGCATTCCCGCTCATTCTCTGGTTGAGATATTGATCTTTTAATCAGACATATAAATCTATGCTCCGAGGCTTATTCTTTGTACATACGTACACACTGAATCCACCAAGAGTTTCTGCATCTATAGTGTTAGCTTGCATGTGCAGTAAAGTGGAGAAACACAGATGCCGAGCTATGAATGTCTGAATGAGCTTTCAGCACACTGGTTATTGATGTGCATTAGCAGGCGACCATGTGGAAATGTCAGGGTTTATTGAACAAGACCGAAACATCAATAGTAATTCACTTTTAGCTGAAGGGACATCTGCTATCTCCAGCCTCACTGGTGGAAATGTTACCCTTTATCTAGCTAAATAACATGCTAATCAGTCAATACGAAATACTAATGGAATAATTATTAGTGCTTTTTTGTGAAGGCAAGCATCACTATTGCTTTTGGTTACACACAGGGTTAGAGATAAGAACAAACCCTTTACCCTACTTTTAAAAATGTATTGTGCATCTTTTACGTATAATAAGATTGTGCAGCTTGTTTAGGAGAAATATGCTATACATTTTTTAAATGAGCAGATTTTTTATATCAAGTTGAAAATTAGTTGAACGTATGTCCAACTTTAACACATACATACATTATACGCATGTTGGGTGATGTACGACCTCTTCGAACAGACCCAAATAACTATAGAAACTTACATGCCAAAGGAAAACCAAAAGATTCTCCTCTTGGACATGTGCAAAATTACCAAATCCAGTAATCACACCGCTCCGTCTGGAGGACACCTTGCTTATCTCCACAAAAGACAGGGAGAGATTTATAGAGACACGTCCTGGAGCTGCAGGCACTGATACAGCAATAACTCTTTCTCACCAGATCCACTTATTAACAGAACTACAGTGTCAGGGTGAATCCCATTTCTCTGTCTTACCCCTTCCCCTTCGTCTTACCCCTAGCCCTTGTCCCTCGAAACCGAGTGGTAAGCGCTAGGGGTGAAAACATACCCCTATGAAACGAGACGCCACTTGGTTACTGTTACGTCATCATACATCGTCGCTAGCTGCTGCTACGTCACCAGAGAGACAAGTGTTGATCACAAACTCTCCGTCTAAAAGTGTGTGTTTGATCACAAACTCTCCGTCTAAAAGTGTGTGTTTGATCACAAACTCTCCGTCTAAAAGTGTGTGTTTGATCACAAACTCTCCGTCTGTAAGTGTGTGTTTGATCACAAACTCTCCGTCTAAAAGTGTGTGTTTGATCACAAACTCTCCGTCTAAAAGTGTGTGTTTGATCACAAACTCTCCGTCTAAAAGTGTGTGTTTGATCACAAACTCTCCATCTAAAAGTGTGTGTTTGATCCAAACTCTCCGTCTAAAAGTGTGTGTTTGATCACAAACTCTCCGTCTAAAAGTGTGTGTTTGATCACAAACTCTCCGTCTAAAAGTGTGTGTTTGATCACAAACTCTCCGTCTAAAAGTGTGTGTTTGATCACAAACTCTCCGTCTAAAAGTGTGTGTTTGATCACAAACTCTCCGTCTAAAAGTGTGTGTTTGATCACAAACTCTCCGTCTAAAAGTGTGTGTTTGATCACAAACTCTCCGTCTAAAAGTGTGTGTTTGATCACAAACTCTCCGTCTAAAAGTGTGTGTTTGATCACAAACTCTCCGTCTAAAAGTGTGTGTTTGATCACAAACTCTCCGTCTAAAAGTGTGTGTTTGATCACAAACTCTCCGTCTAAAAGTGTGTGTTTGATCACAAACTCTCCGTCTAAAAGTGTGTGTTTGATCACAAACTCTCCGTCTAAAAGTGTGTGTTTGATCACAAACTCTCCGTCTAAAAGTGTGTGTTTGATCACAAACTCTCCGTCTAAAAGTGTGTGTTTGATCACAAACTCTCCGTCTAAAAGTGTGTGTTTGATCACAAACTCTCCGTCTAAAAGTGTGTGTTTGATCACAAACTCTCCGTCTAAAAGTGTGTGTTTGATCACAAACTCTCCGTCTAAAAGTGTGTGTTTGATCACAAACTCTCCGTCTAAAAGTGTGTGTTTGATCACAAACTCTCCGTCTAAAAGTGTGTGTTTGATCACAAACTCTCCGTCTAAAAGTGTGGTTTGATCACAAACTCTCCGTCTAAAAGTGTGTGTTTGATCACAAACTCTCCGTCTAAAAGTGTGTTTGATCACAAACTCTCCGTCTAAAAGTGTGCGTTTGATCACAAACTCTCCGTCTAAAAGTGTGTGTTTGATCACAAACTCTCCGTCTAAAAGTGTGTGTTTGATCACAAACTCTCCGTCTAAAAGTGTGTGTTTGATCACAAACTCTCCGTCTAAAAGTGTGTGTTTGATCACAAACTCTCCGTCTAAAAGTGTGTGTTTGATCACAAACTCTCCGTCTAAAAGTGTGTGTTTGATCACAAACTCTCCGTCTAAAAGTGTGTGTTTGATCACAAACTCTCCGTCTAAAAGTGTGTGTTTGATCACAAACTCTCCGTCTAAAAGTGTGTGTTTGATCACAAACTCTCCGTCTAAAAGTGTGTGTTTGATCACAAACTCTCCGTCTAAAAGTGTGTGTTTGATCACAAACTCTCCGTCTAAAAGTGTGTGTTTGATCACAAACTCTCCGTCTAAAAGTGTGTGTTTGATCACAAACTCTCCGTCTAAAAGTGTGTGTTTGATCACAAACTCTCCGTCTAAAAGTGTGTGTTTGATCACAAACTCTCCGTCTAAAAGTGTGTGTTTGATCACAAACTCTCCGTCTAAAAGTGTGTGTTTGATCACAAACTCTCCGTCTAAAAGTGTGTGTTTGATCACAAACTCTCCGTCTAAAAGTGTGTGTTTGTTGATTGCGTGGGTTTTAGTGATGTTTTCTCTATTCAGAGAAACGCGGGACTGTTGTGCAAATCAGCAATGTAACGTTAGCGTGGAAAACTAGCGATTTGTAAAAACGTTTCAATTAAGAGCATGGTTGCGAATATATATGTAAGTTACAGGACTGTGTAGAGCACAAAACAAGACTGTCGTCATTTTTTTATACATTATTTAAGCCGAAAATTTGTGCACTGAGGAAAACACGTCTCAAATGCATTAAACAGCACAAATATGTTACTGTTTGCCGTGGTGGACTTAATCCCCACTTTTTCTCACGACTCTGTAGTGTATACGTCATATTCACGCAGCAGCGGTTATGACAGTACGCGCTTGAGAAACAGTTTAGAGAGGAGAAATCAATCTACATATAAAATATCCAATGCACACTTTTAAACCGATGCATCGCATAATTAACATTTTTTGACGATGCACTGAACGAATCGGGGAATCTTCCCATCCATAATAGAGACCAGTTCTCACTATTAACTAGCTTATTATCATGCCTATTAATAACACGTTGGCTGATTATTAGTAATTATCCTACCCAATACCCAAGCTTAACAACTACCTTACTATTAATCAACAGCAAATTATGTGTTTATTGAGGCAAAAGTCTGTTAATGGTTTCTTAACTGTGAGAATTGGACCTTCATAAGGAAAGTTCACCCAAAAGTGAACATGATGTCATTAATTACTCTCCCTTTTATTTAGTTCTTTTGATGAAATCCAAGAGCTCTCTGTCCCTCCATAGACAGCAAGGGAACTGAAACATAGTAAGGCCATCGATAACATAGTCCACGTGACATCAGTGGTTCAACCATCATTTTACAAACCTGCGAGAATACGTTTTGTGCATAAAAAACTAACAAAAAAACTATATTATTAAACAATCCTTCTCCTCCAAATGACGTCTGGATTTGGAATGGAATGGATGGTGAGTAATTAATCAATTAATTAAAACATTTGGGTGAACTTTCCCTTTAAAATAAAGTGTGAATGTTGGAAATAAATGTGTTTAACATAAGAATAGGGAAAAACTACATTACCCAAGATGCTGTAAATAAAAATTGACCAATCAGAGACCAACTGTGCCGAATGAGCACTGAACTCCGCCCACCACATACGAAGCATCTTGATTGCTGAAATCAAGTCGGTCTCCTTACACTCTCAAAAACACATAAATCTTTCAAAATATAGTTCTAGATTTTTCTATATCTTCAAAGTGATAGTTTTGTATTTCTCGCAAAATTTCTCTTTTTGTCTTTCGCAATGCTTAATTGTAGTTTTGTTCCTTCATTAAAGCTGCTAAGTACTTGTACCTTTGTCTTTTTGTCGTGTTCTAATACTTTTTTTTTTGCCTCAAATAAAAGTTTATAATGTTTTGATTCACCGTATTGCTGGTTGGTTTGGTTTATGGCTTTATAACACTTTTTAAATCCCCATGTGAAAAATGAACAGAAAAAAGACTTCTGGAACCAGCAGGGCTGAAAAAGTGTGCAGGCAGTAATTCTCTCTATAGCATTGTGTGCGCCCTGTGCAAACACTGGATACAATACAGGTGTCTGAACCTTCACCATGTGCATCACCATATTCATGTTTTACTCTCCACCTTCACAAACTTGAATCTGTTTGTGGGTGCACTGTACAGTACTCGTTATATGCATGTGTCAAAAGAGCATGTGACTCCTTGGCAGATTAAAGTACGGTCATGTAGCTACATGACATCTCATCGTACAAGACCATCATCCAGCACCGACCATCATCTGCTTGTAACCAGCAGAACTAGTAGGACCTGCTCTCCAAGCTGTCTTGAGGTGACAGACTGGAAGATATGTTTTAAATCACAATGTGAAGACAAAGAAAGACATTGATTGTTTGACCAACCACATGAATTGTGATGTGGACATGAAGACAATGCACTGCTTCCTTCAGTCAAAAGCTTTGTATCAAGGACCTCACAGATTTATTAGCAGTGCAACAAGTGAAATGAAGTCTGTCTGCAGGTATACTACAGGTATAATACTTTATGAGTGCAGATTCAAATGAGATATGGAGTGATAATAACCTGTGTGGAGGAACTTGTACAACATGTCAACACTGACCGAATCCCTGAATTCAACCTTCCACCAATGCTTTGTACTGTGTGACACAAAAAACTGAATTATTTACACAGAAGCAACACATTTACACCTTAAAGCTACTGTCACACGTGAAGCCTGCAGGTGTCTGGAACCTGTCAAAGCTGGAGTTAAGTATACGAAAGTTTGGAATCACTACGTAATGTGTTTTTGAAAGGACCTGATAGTCATAATGATCAGAAATCGATTAGTAAAACATTGGAAATGCAAGTTTATTGGAATATTCATGTGAAATATGTTTTAAATCCCATCCTGCTTTTCAAGAAATGCACGCATACTTTCAGTAAAGGCACAGTTAATGAAGCAACACAACTATTTCACATTTTCTAATAATAAGTGAGAGTTCATGAGCAGGACATTTACATAATGATTTTTAAGGATTATGCAGCATTTTCTGCTGAAAAGGGGACTTTTGAAAATGGATATATTTAATTTTACAATTTGTAAAATACATAAAGGTAATTCAAAGTTATTTCAAGTGTATAGTGTACATGAGATGGTACATTTCTGAACAGAAGCATTCGTCTTAATAATCATAAATCCTCATAATCTTTAAGGATATCAACCTTTCAAAAATTGTAAAAAAAAAAATAGATTGAAACTTCAAGTTGCATATGTTTCAGTGCTCAGACTTTTCTGACCAGCAGAAATATGACTTCTTTATAATAACATACATCCCATAAAACCTTGAGATATTCCCTCTGATCTCTTAGTTATTAGTAAAGACAAATATACCATAAAACCCCACAATTAAATTATTACACAACAGTAAACAACATAAAACGCAGAAAAATAGCATAAATTTTTTAATTATTAAGTACATTTTGAAAAACAGATTAAAACACTTTTTTTTTTTTTCTGAAGCTACACACAAAAAGGTTTCTACTGAAACATATTTCTCAATTTATTTCTAAAGCACTACTAAACACAACTACCGTTGACCGGTGTGCTGTACAACACAAATAACCACAAACAATTAAAAACATAGACAAGGTCACAAATAAACCTGCAAGACAGGGCAGAGCAAATCACGAATAATAAGCCAGATCAATCATATCATATGTATATATCCATATATAGATCCTTCAAAATGCATCTGGATGTATCTCTCTATTTTATTTTGTCTCCTGCATCCACTTTCCCATCTTTTTGTCTGAAAACGCACTGCAAGCAATTTACAGCCTCTCTGTTTCTTCCTCTCTTCTTTCCACGGCGGTCACCGTGTGAAAGTGGTAGTTTAAAATCTTACCGTGGTTCTTAATCTTTTGTCATTTCAGTGGTGCAATTACCTGGATATTGCAAGAGATGCAGGAAAAAAACATTTCTTTTTCTATCCCTGCAGCTTCTGCCAACAGACCCTCCAAAAAAGCCCGATCCAGTCACTTCAGAAACCGTGGTGTTTTGGGGCCTTCGATTATGGCAGGTTGTGGGCATTTTCTCCATGTTCATCCTAGCAATCAGTAAGTGTCTAAAAGAAAAATCCATCATTTACTATAACTATTTGTTCTCTCTCTTGTTCCCATATTGTTTCTTTTGTGCTTGGAACACAAAAGGTGTATATGTACATATATAGCCACTCTTTTCAATATAATAAAAAGTGAACACTGGGGCTGTCAAGCTCTAATGTGACAAAAGAGCACTTTAACTTTAGAGGACTTGGGATATAGCACACAATTTTATAAACTATGTTTTAAAACTTTAATGAAACCTATGCAGTATCGTTTCTGAAGCTCAAAAACTCCAGTCTCCATTCACTGTAACTGCATGGAAAAGAGTGACCAGTGTATTATTACAAACCCCTCTTTTTGTGTTCCACAGAAGAAATAGCGTACATGTTATTTTTAATGATGATTACATTTACATGTATGCATTTAGCAGACACTTTTATCCAAAGCGACTTACAGTGCATTCAGGTTATACATGTATTGTCAGTACATGTGTTCCCTGGGAATTGAACCCACAACCTTTGCGCTACTAACGCAATGCTCTACACAGGAATCATGATTATTGACATGATTGTGAATAAATAATGACAGGATTTTAATTTGTGTGTGACCTCTTTAAAAAGGCAAGATATGCATATATTTGCATTCAGAATTCACTTGAATAGATGTCAAAATAAACACACGTAGTGAATCACATTAAGAGATTTAATGAAATCCTCCCAGAGTAAAATATCAATTACAGAACAAAGAGATACGAGAGGCTGCCTGTTGTGAAGGTCAACTCTCTTTCAAATATTTCACAGCTTTCTTCCTCATTTCACAGTAATAACACTGTGCTGCATCTTCAAATGCCGAATTCCACGAACGAAAAAAGAAATAGAGGCTCGGAACGTACAAAGACAAGCCGCGAAAACCTACGCCAACACGCTGGAGACGGTGCCCCCCCTCAACGAACTCACAGATGTGCCGGGAGGTAAGAGCTGAACGGCCTACTAGATCATAGAAATATGATCATTTTATTGTCTGATTTGTGACCATCTTTGTTTTTGTCTGTTATTTTGATCGTTTAAGTTCACATTATCCCATTCTGTAAAATTCCCAGTACAATAAACTATTTATTTTACATACATGTATTAATAAAGACATAAAATACACTGTACATTGATGTGAATAGTTTATCAACTTATACAGAAAATTGAATATTGAAAAAGAAAATAGCAAAAATGATTAAAAAAAGATATTTAGAGGCTATTTTAAGCAATATGGTTGAAAATTCTTAAATACAATAGTAATATGATCTAACGGTTTATCACTTTTGGCCAATAGGTGGCGCTGTTATCAAATTGATGTGGTGTGGTCAGTGTGAGGTGATGATGATACATAAAGTTTGGTGTAAATATGTCAAAGCTTTGCAGAGATACAGCTTTAGATGTACTGTAGCCTCATGCCATCAAATCCGTTGACGTGGTAAATGAAACCGTTTCGTCTATCGACATGACATCTATTCATATTTTTTGTAGCATGGTATAAAGATGATCGAGTTTGATTTTCAAAAAACATTAGAGCAATGATCTTGGAGGATTTAAAAAAAGTAGTTTAAAAACAAATCTAAATGGCAGACAGGAAGTTATGGCATAATTGGTATCAATGTTTTCGACATTATCCAAATAATATATCGAGATAACAATAGGCTAAACTAATCAAAATTTTTAAACTTTTTATTATAATGCTTTACCACAAGGTGGCACTTCCGCCAAATGTGTTGAATACCTTCAGTGCATGGTGCCGAATACACATATCAACTTTTGCAACAACACATTCGTAAAATATAGCATTTTACAACTAAATTCTAAATGGCTGATGCCAAAAAAGGGCTGACGTGGGAATAGTGGGTATGGTTGGACTCTGTATGCTGCACTAAATCTAAATTTTGGCCAAACTGTTCAGAAGTTTTAATCAAAAATGTCAATTGTTCCATATCTCCCTACCACTAGATGGCGCTCTGCCGAAACTGTGCAGATAGCCTCAGGACAGCCTCAGTTGTGTTATTATAACACACACCAAGTTTGGTCTGAATTAGGCGATGCGGAGATGTAGCCTCGTGTCCATTTTGGCAAGCTCTTAATTTTTTCATATATTCTGGTCTGCATGAAAATCGGAGAAACGCTTAGTAGGTCAAATAATATTTTTTTCATTATGAAAAATGACCTTCAGTGCTTTAAGAAAATGTGTCATTGAAACAAAAATTCAGCAAATTCAGCAAAAATTATAATTCTGTGAAAAAAAGTACTGCCTGGTACCCCCCCCCCCCCCCCCCCCCCGTCTTGCTGGTGTATATTATAGTTGTCACACTAAGCATGGCATTGGATCACTGGCCAAACAACTCTTTATTCCAGAAGCCCTGTACTGTTTATTTCTATATTGACTTCTCACATAGACACATAGACTAGAGCACATTTCCATCCTAATAGAAGTCTAGAAAAGCCACGCATCGTCACTGAATTCTCACTTTTCTTTTTACACATTTCTTCCATATTTTCCTGCGTTTGATTTCAAATCTATTCTTTCAGCTGATGTGTCTGAAGTCACCTGTCTTTTTCCAGTGCTTTTACTCTTTCCCTTTGCTTATCTGTATTCTTTTCCTCTATTCACCTCTCTTGTGTGTTTGCTCAGCTCTGCAGACAGTCTCTGAGCAGGTACAGGCTCGCGGTAGTGGACCGCTTCCAGTGGTCAGGGAAGAAGATGAACCTCTCAATCCAGTCTCTTAGAGCGATGCGCTCGAGCTCTGCTGTTTTTCTGCCTGCACTCCTGGATACCTCAGTGTAGAAAACACTGATGAAACTGATGAAATGTGCTGCTCGCAGTGTCTTTGAGGTTATGTTTAGCCTGCGATTAGAATCTGTTTTCAGTAGGTGTAAGTGAAAGATGCAAGTGTAAATCCTTACAAAAATTCAGCCTTAGGAGAATCTATATTAAGTATAAAGTAATTAATGAGTAAAAAGCACATATCTTTACATTTTCCGTCTCTGTCTCTGTCTTTTAAAGTCAACCTGGAATCAGAATTGATCCCATTTACTTTCCTAACACACATTGCTGGTCTTATGGTGCATGATTCGTTGATGTACAGTTTTCCCAAGAATAACGGTAAAGAAAAACCTTGATGTGCCAGATCCATAAACTGGAGCCCTCTCACTCAACTGAGATGTTAAAGGCTCACTTAGTCTGACTCTGAAGAAGACAATCAGGGATCATGAGCAAAATGAACTTTGTTGGTCATATATATGGCCAGTTTTTGGAAAGCTTAGCACATTCAAATCATATCCAAAGTTCTGTCATGAAACTCTAGATGGGCCAATGGTCTAAATCAGAGGTTCTCAATTCCAGTCCTCGCGCCCCCCCGCTCTGCATATTTTGCATGTCTCTCTTTGTTAACACACCTGATTCAGATAATCAGCTTGTTAGAAGTGCGCTCCATGCATGAACTGTGTTCCGATTGACATGCTCCCTACACAGGGTCCATTGCTCCCTACACAGTGTCCATTGCTCCCTACACAGTGTCCATTGCTCCCTACACAGTGTCCATTGCTCCCTACACAGGGTCCATTGCTCCCTACACAGTGTCCATTGCTCCCTACACAGTGTCCATTGCTCCCTACACAGTGTCCATTGCTCCCTACACAGGGTCCATTGCTCCCTACACAGTGTCCATTGCTCCCTACACTGTGTCCATTGCTCCCTACACAGTGTCCATTGCTCCCTACACAGGGTGCATTGCTCCCTACACAGGGTCCATTGCTCCCTACACAGGGTCCATTGCTCCCTACACAGGGTCCATTGCTCCCCACACAGGGTCCATTGCTCCCCACACAGGGTCCATTGCTTCCTACACAGGGTGCATTGCTCCCTACACAGGGTCCATTGCTCCCTACACAGGGTCCATTGCTCCCTACACAGGGTCCACTGCTCCCTACACAGGGTCCATTGCTCCCTACACAGGGTCCATTGCTCCCTACACAGGGTCCATTGCTCCCTACACAGGGTCCATTGCTCCCTACACAGGGTCCACTGCTCCCTACACAGGGTCCATTGCTCCCTACACAGGGTCCATTGCTCCCTACACAGGGTCCATTGCTCCCTACTCCCTGAGCAGGGAAATCTGCTGAAGTTTACTTTATTTCGGGAACATTCATTCATGGATTTGCGCTGTGCAACGTCTTCACGCACGGACGAGTGTGACATCATATACCTCTGTAAATATATACAATATTAATTCACGTCTTGCACACTTCAATGCACTTTGAATGGAATATATACGTTCGCTTCGAACTGGAATCATGGCAAAGTATCCTGTGATGTGCACTTCGCAGGGCACGTTCGAATAGAACAAACATCTGAAGCGATAAGAGTAAAATACGAAATATGCAGAGCGGGGGGGGCGCGAGCACTGGAATTGAGAACCGCTGGTCTAAATCAATCTGACATAATGACATCATCATCATCACATGGCACAGCTGATTGGTTCTTTTTGCATCAGCAGCCAATGAGCTCGCTGCTCAACATTCAAATACTCGGCTAGTGTTTGCTGTAGCAGTTTCAGTGCACTTCAGAAACCCTCCACCTTCCCCAGCTCCACCTGTGTAGATCTGCTACGGTGTGATTCATGTATGTTTTAAATGGAGCTTGTTTCTTATTTGTTATATGTGCAGCAGCAGTATTTCTTACATGCTCACAGCAGCAACACATTAACATTGTCATTACAATGTCAAACCCTCAGACAGTTGTCATGACAGGATTTATGTTCAAAGCAGCTCTACAGTAATAAAAATAAAGTAAAATAACATTGCCAATGCTGCAAAGTTTTACAATTATAAACCGATTTCAGTCATAAAGCAGCTCTAAGAAGAAAATAGTGCCATTGTTCCACACAGAGCAAGATTGTTTTCTGGTGGCACATTTTATTTTATTGTCACTGTAATTAAATCTGCTAAATTAACAACATACAACCTGAATTATACAGCAGATCATATCTTGAGCAATATTAATAAGTGAAGCAGTCCTTGACATGCTCTATACAGCCACTAAAGTGCAGCATACATAACAGCCCTACTTCAAGCATAACCCACTTATTGAAACAAATAAGGTTTCTTTGACAAATAAACTCATGAGTTCTCTTGATATTAAGAAAGTGAACATTTGAGGTATTATTGAGGTACACTTTTGCAGACTGAAACATGTCAGAATATACGAGTTAGTCTTGCTTGTATCACTTGGCAGCTTTGCAACAGCACATAATATCTGAGTAAATAATATTAACATGTGACAGTCTTGTATTTCAGCATACATCACACTATCAATCACAGTTTTAAGCTGCACAATATTTCTGTGGATGACTCACTTGTCACACAAGTCAATGATTATGTCTCTTTCTCTGAAAATGCCTTTTGATGCATTGTCTATAAAAGAAGCACATATTGTTTTCCAGACACAAAAATGGGTGGTGAATTCTGGTTCATGTTGACTTTGCTCAATCCTGTGGGTCACAATTTATTTTAAGGTCCAATTCTCACTAATAACTATGACTTTTGCCTCCATAAACTCCTAATTTGCTGTTTATTAATAGTTAGTAAGATAGTTGGTAAGTTTAGGTATTAGGAAGGAATAATGTCAAATATGGTCATGCAGAATGTGCTCTATGACGGATAATCAACGGCTAGCCGTGCATTAAAGGATTTTAATGCATGACGTGGAGGAAAAGAACCCCCGACGTGAAGTGGAGAATCCTTTAATGCACAGCTAGCCGTTGATCATCCCGCTTATTCCATGGTCATTTGCAAAGTTAAAGACAAGTTAAAACTAGTATTGCTCTTTGCTCAATATTTGACCGAATGGGTAAAAATGACAGTTATTTTCATCAGTTGCGATTCGTTAGGTCTAAGCACTCTGCCTGGTTCTTATCAGACACAGAGACGAGATACTGCTGTAAGACCACATTTACTTGAATCAATTATAGCATGTATTTCAATTAATTATCGATCGATCGAGATAGAGAGAGAGAGAGAGAGGGAGAGAGAGATGACAGTTGTGTGTACCTGCTTGCAGTCTCTCTCTCTACAAACAACTACTTCAAAACAGCCATTTTATCACCTCGTTGCTGGAGAATATAATGTAGCGATCTGGTATCTATCTTTTATTTTATTAATAAAAATTGCATGTTTATGCGTGTGTCCAGTGCAATCTATGATCTCTCTCTCTCTCTCTCTCTCTCTCTCTCTCTCTCTCTCCGTGTGCATGCGTGCGTGCGTGTGTGTGTGTGTGTGCGTGCGTGTGTGTGCGTGCGTGCGTGCGTGCGTGCGTGTGCGTGCGTGCGTGCGTGCGTGCGTGTGTGTGTGCGTGCGTGCGTGTGTGTGTGTGAGTGAGTGATGCGTGTTGGTTAGTGTGCATCAATTAAAGTAGCTCATTAATATAAAACGGTGATTAAACTGACTTGGAACTACCTGTGCATTAACCAGTTATACACACACCTGCCAGCCAATCAGAATCCAGTATTCAGACAGACCATGGAATAAATATTAATAAACAGCAAATATGCTAGTAATATGCATGTTAATAAGAAACTTGTTGATAGTGAGAATTGGTCCCTAAACTTCACTGTTATTATTCTGTGTGTCTTATTCTGTGTGTCTGTCTATGCCATTTTTTCCTGAATAAATAATTAACCTCTAACTATCTTTCTGACAAAGTCGGTTTATCGAGTGCATTGATATCTCCTATTTAAAAATAAAATAAAATACATAGTTATGAATGCAGTGATGCCTGCAGCTGTATGGCTCAACGCTGTGTGTATCATGAGAGCTCTGAATGATCTGTGAGAAACATTTTCCTTATATTATTACTATTATTTATTTATATAATCACAGTTCAGCAGTGATTATGCATGTTCTGTATTTCTGTTGACTGAACCAGCAATGCCGATCATTCGTGTAAGTCGGTTCTTTCTTTCCAGTGAATTGGCCAAACGGAGCTTGAGTTGATTCACGTTAGTTTGGACCGCTCTCTCACTGAATCATCTGAGGTGCTCCAGTCAGTAATAGTGAAACAGAACCGGATGAAGTGGATGTTCACCTACAAACTATACAGCTGTGCATGTGAATACGTGATTGTGTGACCTTTTCGGTTGTTTTTCTAACGAGAACATGCACTAGATATACGTCTTTGACCATTTAGCTGCTTTTTGCCATTTCCGAGTGGATGAATATTTTGATTCAGACACCAGAAACATTCTTTATGCAACTGTGCATATGTGAATCCTTGGCCAAAGCCATGCAACACGGTTTATTTCCTTAGTACATACAGTACTACTTCACATACTACCATAGCTAGCTATAAACTTGTCAACAGTTTAATAAACCTCCTCCTGCTTACTCAACTTCTCTGCCATGAGGAAATGCTAATGCGTCCCTTGCAACGTTGTTGAGATTGCAACATTTACTAGTCATATACAAAAATGAACTTGTACTGCTATGAATGATACAGTTCTAATGGATAAAAGCCTACGTACATTTGCTAAACAATATTTTTGTCGGTTCTTAAGACATGGGAAGCAACAAAACTTCAAATTAGGTCTTTAACATCTGAAGATAAAAAACCCCCCCCCCCACACATTTTTACATTGGCCCACTGTGTACATTGGTCACGTTATGGATCATCTGTCAAAACGAAAAATATTTGTACCCTCTTTATTTGAATAGGATCATAGTTGATAAAGCATTCGTTGACATACTGTAAATCGACGAGGATTTATAACAGTGTAACGGGTCTCTGAAAACTGCAATATGCATGAGATGGACTCAACATTGACGCACATGAATGAGGTGTGGAGAACTGTACACACACACAGCGCCAGGGATAACACAGTGTGTTTGAAACAAACAAACCCACACGAACCCTGACTTAATTACATTCATCATTAGAGCTAAAGACATTCTAATGGGTCTCTCCCAGATAGCACGGAGACGTTTAGCACAGGAAGAGCCCCTGAATGCCTGCTCCTTATGTTCATGGATGGATGCATCACACACTCGGGGCCTGGTTCTGTGGAAGCGGGCATTTTTCACAGGCAGCTATGTAAATAATGTCTGGATTTCCACTGCAGCTACATCTGGATTAGGTCACCTCATAAATAATGCGATTGGGATATGATTTAGAGAGGAGCGTCCTGATTGTGCGGTTTGCAGCATGTCTTAGTGATTATAAAGCACAAGGGTATATGTGTGATCAAAACCTCATTTAATATTAACTAATAGTTTCCCTCAGTAAACTCCTAATTTGTTGCTCACTGATAGTAAATCAAGTAGTTGTTTAGTTATTTTTAGGTAATATAGAGTTAAATGATCTCAAATATGGTCATGTAGAATAAGGCATTAATATGTGCTTTATAAGTACTAATAAACAGCCAATATGCTAGTAATATGCATGCTAATAAGCACCTAGTTAATAGTGAATATTTTTCCCTAATCTAAAGTGTTTTCAAAGATACTATGAATTTCAGGGGTCATATTCACGAAACATCACGAAAAAAGCCACTCTTAATGCAAACATTAGGAGAAACTTAATCATTTTACAAAAGCATACATTTTCATCTAAAAGTAATTCCCAAAGTATTTAGTTTTTTTAACATTTGGTTGAAATATTTCCACTAATTAGTTGAATTGATTAGGGATAATAGAATTAGCCGTGAGTGTGTAGCCTTGATTATATTCTATTTAGCTTAAACACACACACACACACACACACACACACACACACACACACACACAGAGACACACACGCATGCACAGACACACACACACACACACACACACACACACACACACACACACACACACACACACACACACACACACACAGACACAGACACAGACAGAGACACACACGCATGCATAGACACACACACACACACACACACACACACACACACACACAGACACACAGACACACACACACAGACACACAGACACACAGACACACACACACACACACACACACACGCATGCATAGACACAGACACACACACACACACACACACACACACAGACACACGCGCACACACGCACGCACGCACGCACGCACACACACAAATCTAAATCTGCTTTGGGGTAATGAAATGTACCAAATAATGTAACAATTAACCATCTTTTACTGAAGAAATGTATCAATATTTTGTCAAACTTTGATATTTGGCTTAATCTTTTAAACAACTGCGAAGATAATGATCAAACTAAATTTGATAAAAATCACCTTTTAAGGTCAGTAATATATTACATCAACATATGAGAGTCAAGCCGAATCCGTGGCCATATTCAAAAGAGCTGAAAAGTTCTTCTGGGGAAAAATGCTTTACATTTTCTTCAACCCCTCCCTGTTGTAGCTTATAGTAGTAGTAGCCCTTTATTGTCACTAGTCACAAGTACCAGCGAAATTAGCCATCAACCTGTTCATACATACACAACATACATATGACAACGGGGTAGACAGAACAGGAGACAGGGTATTTAGAAAAATACAGCATTACATGAGGAAAGAAAAAAAAATTAACCCCCAGACTATGCTCCATTGGGGAGTACAGTGTGAGAACAGAAAAAAACACCTCAGCACAAAAGCACATATACCATAAACACATGACTTTGCAACATGGGGAAACATATCCAGCTCTGGCAAGCAGCCGTCCGGTCCGGTGCCATTTATTTCGGCGCCGGTCACAGACCCGCTTGGACAGCCTGGCGGTACAAAGCAGCCGGAGGCAGTTGGTCGGGGAGGGGAGTAATGTATAGGATTCTGAACTAGTGTATGTGTAAATGTCACTTACTTAACAGTTTTCTATTGACAAAATTATGACAAAAGGATCAGTCAAAAATATAAAACAACTGAAAATATTCAAATCAGGAATGTCAGAATCAGACTGCATAATTCATGCATAAATATCCATCAAATAACGTAACACTTTGAGTTTCCATCGGGAACTAACACGTGTTGAACTATGTTAACTAACACGGAGAGGTCTTTCTGTAGGATTGGTTTTTATTCTTTTTAGCATGCGGTGTGAAGTATTTCAGTCCCATTCACTTTCAGCGTCTGAAGGACAGATTTATACTCTTGTGCGTTATGTTTTATGTACATGACATACAGACATCCTCCTTCTTTTGGGAAAGCGATGGCGTAGTCAAAACATCTGGTAGTGTGAGTTTTACAGTTAATGCACCTCTGCCTCCCATAAACACTAC
Source organism: Schizopygopsis pylzovi (assembly GCA_027422435.1). Taxonomy (NCBI): domain Eukaryota; kingdom Metazoa; phylum Chordata; class Actinopteri; order Cypriniformes; family Cyprinidae; genus Schizopygopsis; species Schizopygopsis pylzovi. Next base: position 32,769,623 of record CM049826.1, on the reverse strand, counting down.
CTTATGTTTTATACGTTATTATTTAGACAGACATTGAAGTTGTGATATTCAAATGATGTGGATTTGAAGATCATAAGGTAATAATTATTTATTTATTAGCCAGCAAGTATTTAGTGAAATTATTGCTTACTAGTGTGCCATGTCTATGTTTCTAGTAACTAAAATATCCAACTAAATTATTATTATTATTATATAATCATTACATAATCTGGAATGTGTTCAAATAACCTGAGGCTACTTCATAACTGAAGTTTTTGAAAGTCAACACTGTTGGGTTTGTGTTTCCATTTAGAATGAAACAATAAATAAATCAAATAGTTCAGGATTATAAATGTTTATTTTAGTTTCTTTGTCAGGCTTGTTCTTGGTATCTAAGCTGTAGATTGTTCTCACACAACTGTGCATTAATATCAGTTTGAAAACTTCTAAGCTTGCAGAAGTGTTTGCAAAACTATTTCATTATCCATGTTTACCTTCCACGCTTTTAATGAATTACCCAGAGCGTGACGGGTTTCAGGTCCAGAACCGCTGGAAGAACTGAGCAGCAGAGACAAAGAGCCGTCTCAGTAATTCTCCAAGACCAGTCTCACTCACACTCCTTACTAACCCTGAGATCCAATCTCTGAGGACAAATCATTAACCTCACGCAGGTTAGATGTTATTTCACAGTGCATTGAAGATATAAGAGCCATGGAAAACTGTAGGTGCATGAAAATGTGTTTAGAGTAAGGGTGTAGGAACCATTATTATATTGTTGGACCCCGGCACTTTTTTATGTTTCTATGCCCCTTGTTAAGTAAAGTATAAAAGACTGTGAATGTTGAGCAGTACTTTATCCACGAATGTGTAGAATATGGCAAGGCTTTGGGTGCCTTCCTGCTTTTATGAAACAGTTTTAACCATTTTTTAAGCACTTCTGCTAGAATACAGTTCTTTATTTGTGAACTAAGGACATTTTAAGACATGTAGATTGTTTGCTTTGCTCCAAACAAGTGTGCTGCACACGTCCTGAAAAGTAAGGCCAACACATTTTGCTCCCCATCTGGAAGCTGGCTGCAGTTTAGGTCATAAACCCTGCCCGCTCCATGTAAACGAATGCGATGCCAAACGAAGCCAAACTAAAAAATCAAATCATATTATAATTATGCATGAAGTAAAGGTCTTATGAATTTATGAATGAACCGCTCGTTTTAAAATCTTCCCAGTCTGGTGACATTTGTTATGATAGCCACTTTAAACATTAGAATGCACATGATGACTTTCGTTAACTCTAGAGTAATTAAATCCACTTCACCAGCTAATTCCTCCTCAACAGGGATGCTATAGAGTGGGTCAATAAATACAGAGCGTGGTGTCATGATTGTGAGCTTGGGATTGGGTCTGCAGGAGTTTGAGCGGGACTTTGAGACCGCGGCTCTACCTCACGAACACTACCGTGCTAACTCAGGCTCCAGATGACGTCATGTTCACAAGATAACAGCAGCTGTACTGAGAGGATTTGGCTTCACTTTTCTATAGGAGAAGAACGTGGAGACGTGTCATCCATCTTTTTTACAATCTATGGTTCCAAAATAGGGAGTTACATTATAATAACGTTACATTATATTTTTCAGTTCACTTTCACAAGGCAACATTTCAAAGTGGACTGACGTGTACTGTATATACAGTAATGCACATTCCCACTCTAAGTGATTAATTAATTACATATGAAAGCTAGGGGATTTCAGAGAGGCTAGCAATAGCAAGATAGCTTTGAAAGCATAAGATCCCACCCTCCCTGCAAATCACTCTCCAAAGCCACGCCTCCTCCAAAAACACACGATCACGCACCAGAGGCTAACCACACGATGAGAGACGGCGTCAACGCTGTCTGATTACCTCATGTCTCATTCACTGATGAGAAAACATTACAGTACAAAGTGCATAATATTACAATAACAATGCCTTCCATTCTCGCTTGGTCTGCACTAGTGTAGTCTCGCGTAGCCAGACCTTCAGACTGACGCAGACGGTCTGGGAACTTGACCGATTTGATTGGCCAAGGCCTAGCCAAGAGGCCATGTGACTGACAGGTAAAGCAACCAATCACGTTTCGTTTTGTGCCGCATCATGTTTGTGGGCCTGGAAATGTCACCACAATAACAGACCGGTGTGTAAAACTCTTTGACATATTTTAAAGATTCTATGCCGCAAACTTGACATTTTTTCTCATACTTTTGAAACTCCAGCGTTTAGTTGATCCTGATAAGCACTCATCGTCACAGTTGTAAACACGACGGCTTTCTTTCTTTCGTGAGGGGGTTTGACATCACGACATCTTTGTTTCCAGGCAGAACGATAAAGAACACGACACACACGTCTCCCAGAAATCCTTAACCAATTAATTAACCAATCCCATGACGACTTCAGCCAAGAGATATGATTAGACGAACATTTTATGTTCCTATGCCTTCCACAGACTATATAAATACATTTAGATACATTAGTAATTGCTATCGGGATGGGAAGAGACTTTCAAACAGCATACATTTTTTTTGAGCCAATCCCTGCCTTTAATTATATCTAACAATGCACCAGAATTTAAGACATTTTAAGATGACTTCAGTTTTCAGCTGTGATGAGTAAAGTACTCACACAGAATTAGACACTGCTGCTCTTTACCTCTTATGATACAACTTGGTTAATTGGGTCAGATTGCTTTCAGCAATAGTTTTTTAATTAAGCCTAGATCTCCTCATTCATGTCTGTTCTTTTTCTGTGGATCCAATCGGGATCGCCGTGTCCATATATGCGAAACAAACTGAAGTAAGGAAGAAAGCACCATGTTCTGAAACGAACTCTCCGAACAAGCCAGGTGTGAAAACGACTGGCTGTTCACTTTGAAACAGAACTTGGTTTGCAAGAAAAATTTGTAGCATGAAAACTGTCCCGCAGACTCCAGAAGCACATCACAGTACTGAACCTGAGACTATGTGTCTGTCTGTTTCTCTGAGTTCAGCTGCAGTGGAGCTGTGACACGCTGTACATGACTGTGAAAGCAACACAGACTCCAGAAGCACATCACAGTACTGAACCTGAGACTATGTGTCTGTCTGTTTCTCTGAGTTCAGCTGCAGTGGAGCTGTGACACGCTGTACATGACTGTGAAAGCAACACAGACTCCAGAAGCACATCACAGTACTGAACCTGAGACTATGTGTCTGTCTGTTTCTCTGAGTTCAGCTGCAGTGGAGCTGTGACACGCTGTACATGACTGTGAAAGCAACGCAGACTCCAGAAGCACATCACAGTACTGAACCTGAGACGATGTGTCTGTCTGTTTCTCTGAGTTCGGCCGCAGTGGAGCTGTGGCACGCTGTACATGACTGTGAAAGCAACACAGACTCCAGAAGCACATCACAGTACCGGACCTGAGACGATGTGTCTGTCTGTTTCTCTGAGTTCAGCTGCAGTGGAGCTGTGGCACGCTGTACATGACTGTGAAAGCAACACAGACTCCAGAAGCACATCACAGTACTGAACCTGAGACGATGTGTCTGTCTGTTTCTCTGAGTTCGCCGGCACGTGGAGCTGTGACACGCTGTACATGATCTGTGAAAGCAACATCAGACTCCTGAAGCACATCACAGTACTGAACCTGAGATCGATGTGTCTGTCTGTTTCTCTGAGTTCAGCTGCAGTGGAGCTGTGGCACGCTGTACATTGACTGTGCAAGAGCAACGCAGACTCCAGAAAGCACATCACAGTACTTTGAACCTGAGACTATGTGTCTGTGGCTGTATTACATCAATAGACGTTCAGACTTTGCAGTGGAAGTCTGTGCGCACTGCTGTATCATGACTGTGAAAGCAACACTAGTACTCCAGAAGCACATCACAGTACTGAACCTGAGACTATGTGTCTTTCTTTCTTCTCTGAGGTTCAGACTGCAGTGGAGCTGTGGTTCACGCTGTACATGACTGTGAACAGCACACACACGACTCCAGAAGCTAACCATTATCACCAGTACCTGAGACCTTCGCAAGACTATGATTAGTCTGAACATGTTTTCTCCTGATGCTTCAAGCTTCAGTGGAGCTGTGAGCACAGCTAGATACATGACTGTGGGAAAGACTTTAACACAGACTACCAGAAGCACATCACAGTTACTGAACCTGAAAGCACCTATGTGTCTGTCTGTTTGTGCTCTGAGTTTCAGCTGCAGTGGAAAGCTCGCCAAATAGACACGCTGTACATTTGACTGTTAGATAGCAACTTGCAGACTTCTCAGAATGCATCATCACAGTTTTATCTGAAGCCTGAGATCTCACTGTGTCTGTCTGTTCTGTTTCTCGTGAGTTCAGCTGCAGTGGATCTGTGACACGCTGTACATGACTGTGAAAGCAACACAGACTCCAGAAGCACATCACCATGTTACCGAACCTGAGACTATCCAGGTGTGAAACGACTGTCTGTTTCACTCTGAATATCAGAACTTCAGTGGAGCTGTGACACGAACATTGTAGCATGACTGTGAAACTGTCAACGCAGACTCCAGAAGCACATCACAGTACTGAACCTGAGACTATGTGTCTGTCTGTCTGTTTCTCTGAGTTCAGCTTCAGTGGAGCTGTGACACGCTGTACATGACTGTGAAAGCAACGCAGACTCTCAGAAGCACATCACAGTACTGAACCTGAGACTATGTGTCTGTCTGTTTCTCTGAGTTCAGCTTCAGTGGAGCTGTGACACGCTGTACATGACTGTGAAAGCAACGCAGACTCCAGAAGCACATCACAGTACTGAACCTGAGACGATGTGTCTGTCTGTTTCTCTGAGTTCAGCTGCAGTGGAGCTGTGGCACGCTGTACATGACTGTGAAAGCAACGCAGACTCCAGAAGCACATCACAGTACTGAACCTGAGACTATGTGTCTGTCTGTTTCTCTGAGTTCAGCCTGCAGTGGAGCTGTGACACGCTGTACATGACTGTGAAAGCAACACAGACTCCTAGAAGCACATCACAGTACTGAACCTGAGACTATGTGTCTGTCTGTTTCTCTGAGTTCAGCTTCAGTGGAGCTGTGACACGCTGTACATGACTGTGAAAGCAACACAGACTCCAGAAGCACATCACAGTACTGAACCTGAGACTATGTGTCTGTCTGTTTCTCTGAGTTCAGCTGCAGTGGAGCTGTGGCACGCTGTACATGACTGTGAAAGCAACACAGACTCCAGAAGCACATCACAGTACTGAACCTGAGACTATGTGTCTGTCTGTTTCTCTGAGTTCAGCTTCAGTGGAGCTGTGACACGCTGTACATGACTGTGAAAGCAACACAGACTCCAGAAGCACATCACAGTACTGAACCTGAGACTATGTGTCTGTCTGTTTCTCTGAGTTCAGCTGCAGTGGAGCTGTGACACGCTGTACATGACTGTGAAAGCAACACAGACTCCAGAAGCACATCACAGTACTGAACCTGAGACTATGTGTCTGTCTGTTTCTCTGAGTTCAGCTTCAGTGGAGCTGTGACACGCTGTACATGACTGTGAAAGCAACACAGACTCCAGAAGCACATCACAGTACCGGACCTGAGACTATGTGTCTGTCTGTTTCTCTGAGTTCAGCTTCAGTGGAGCTGTGACACGCTGTACATGACTGTGAAAGCAACGCAGACTCCAGAAGCACATCACAGTACTGAACCTGAGACGATGTGTCTGTCTGTTTCTCTGAGTTCAGCTTCAGTGGAGCTGTGACACGCTGTACATGACTGTGAAAGCAACGCAGACTCCAGAAGCACATCACAGTACTGAACCTGAGACGATGTGTCTGTCTGTTTCTCTGAGTTCAGCTGCAGTGGAGCTGTGACACGCTGTACATGACTGTGAAAGCAACACAGACTCCAGAAGCACATCACAGTACCGAACCTGAGACTATGTGTCTGTCTGTTTCTCTGAGTTCAGCTTCAGTGGAGCTGTGACACGCTGTACATGACTGTGAAAGCAACGCAGACTCCAGAAGCACATCACAGTACTGAACCTGAGACTATGTGTCTGTCTGTTTCTCTGAGTTCAGCTTCAGTGGAGCTGTGACACGCTGTACATGACTGTGAAAGCAACACAGACTCCAGAAGCACATCACAGTACTGAACCTGAGACTATGTGTCTGTCTGTTTCTCTGAGTTCAGCTGCAGTGGAGCTGTGGCACGCTGTACATGACTGTGAAAGCAACGCAGACTCGTGTCTGCACTTGTTCAGTAACATGCTAAGCATTCACGACATCATTAGTTCACTGGAACACATGTAGAGATGATAGCGTTGATGATTTATCTTGCACGCGAGTGTAATCAGAGAGGCTAATTAATTTGCTCGTAATCAGCTGTCTATTCAAATGAGAGCATTTGTGAGCAGCAGAAGCCGTCTACATGCAGCGCACATGAACTCATTCACATGACACATTCTCTCTACTGCACATATAGCACAAACTCATTTGATGACGCAAGATTTATGTATTTCACTGACCTTCTCTGAGTAAAACCTTCAAACTTCAAGCTATTAAAAATACGTTTTAACTTTCAGACAAGGCTTTGTCAAGCTACATACCAGGTAGACTAATACTTGTAAGATTAATATTAATGTAAGCCAAGTACACACTAAGGTTACAATTAAAGGTGACTTTCACAGCCTTGTGGGTAACACTTTATAATAACTGCATGCTATGAATCATTAGGTAAGCGTTAGTAAATAGTCTATTCATTCTTTATAAAGCATTGTTCCAACATTAATAATCATTAGTAAGCAGTTCATAAATACAGCTATAAATGCCTTGTTCTTGATTTATAAGCATATCTATTACAAAGCAGATTTAAAGACTTAGTTATCTTCCTAACAGAAAAAAAAAAAAAAAATAAAAAACACAACACAGAGGGATACAGAACTCAGAAATATTTATTTATAGATGCAAAAAAAATAATCAGTTCAACTGTACATAACGTTTATTTTATTTAATTTTCTATGAAATTGCAGATGTTTCTTTTTCTTTTTTTATATCAAATGCACAGTTGTACGGTTTTATTCTCTGAAACTGTTCTGTATTATTCTGTGTTCTGTGTTTGTTTAACTTCTCTGATTGGGAGATAAATGAGTCGTTAAATCTGCTTTGTGTATGATTTATAAGATGTAAATAATCCTCACTTTAGATGAGCTCACACAAATAGATGGCTGGAAACTACTAAATGATTTATAACTACCTGATTTAATCATGAATTACAGCAGGAATATGTGTTAATAAAGCATTTATTAACACACTGAGCAACTATTATCTTGTGTCTAAATGATAAGATTAATAAATGTACATTTAAATAGTGTATTAATAGTTTACTTACACTTACTAAATGATCTTATGAACCACTAACGGTTCCTAAATAACTGGTTTATAAATATCGTAATAATATATAAACGATAAATTGCTGTTAATAAAGTATGAAAATACAATTATTAAACAGTACATATATTTTCAAGAACAAAACATTTAAAGCTGTTTTTATAATTGCTTACTAATGACTTATTAATGCTGGAACAATGCTTTATAAAGGATGAATAGACTATTTACTAATGCTTAACTAATGATTCATAGTGTGCAGTTATTATAAAGTGTTTCCAAAAGTGTTGTATTATAAAGTGTTATAGTTGTGTTGCACTAAAACATATTTTATTCCAGTGAAGTTACTCAGCTCATGTCCTGTATTTGTACATTTGTGCTTCAAAGTTGAAATAAATACATAAACAAGAATAATAATAAAAAGTGTGGTAACACTTTAGAGTAGGGAACACTTATTCACTATTAACTACGACTTTTCTCTCAATAAGTAATGAATAGTTAGTTAGGTAGTTGTTAGGTTTAGGTATTGGGTATGATTAGGGATGTAGAATAATGCATTAACATGTGCTTAATTACTACTAATAAATGGCTATTATTCTAGTAATAACTAGATAAGAGACACTAAAATAAAGTGTTACCAAAAGTGTTTGTTCCCAGTAATAAAACCTGCGGTATACTTCATTTGTCAATATTTATACAGCAGGCATTTTTGAGAAGATGAAGCTCTGTTCTGTTCTGATATGTTCCCTTTCGAGGTTACACTCGCAGACGCTGTTTGGGAAAAACTATGTTTTCCTCTTCAACTGAAGCCTATTTCAGTCACGCAGTAATAACTGCACATGATTGGTTCGTGTAGGATAAGAAAACGAACCAATCCACGGTGGTGGCGAGCGAGCCAATGGCTATTCAGCCCGCCATAGCCCTCCATAATGGACGCGCGTCTGACTATATAATCAGCTGCCTGCCATCGCATCCCAGATTCCTTCTCTTCAGCGACGATCTCCCTTCTTCACTGACTCTTCGCTGACGCCGGGACATCATCCACACAAACATACAGCTGAAAGGCTCAGAGAAAACCCCTCTGTTATCCTCTATGACTGAAAACATCTCCTCAGGAGGACAACATCGATTGTTTTGTGACAAATAATGTAGTGCTTTTTCCACCACTGCCATTTCATTTTAGACATTTTAGATAGAGTTTTAAACAATTTAGCCAGGACACAATGTTACATTTACATTGATATTTAGCAGACGCTTTTAACAATGACATAAAAAAGGAATGTAAATAAATACTCAAGAATTATGCCAATAACACTGTCTACAGAGATGTAATATTTTCCATGCCTTTCATGCTCAGATATGTTGTATTTTATATAAGACATGAACTGTGGGATGTATTATGTTGTTCTAGGTGATGTTTGTGCTAATAGCTGCTGAATGAACGGAAAATCTGTGTCGACTGCAAATTATAGAGCTTTCATATGCATTTCTACACTTTGTGACAGACAGAATGGACACGTTAAAAGCGAATGTGAGCTTTCAAATTCCTGCTGCTGCTCTGTGTTTGGAAATATACACACACTTTTCCATACACACCATGCTTTGAAGCCAACATGTTCAAATGTGATGCTTATTGAAACTTACAGTATTTCATTCATTTGTTGAGTTCGTATACACTTATTAGTTTTGGGTCGCACATCCGTTGTGGATTCTATCATGTTTGGTCTCATTATAAACGCATGCTATTAAACATGACACAAGCCCGATTCTTTTGAAAGCAGCATGTGTGTCTCACAGAGCGTGTACACGTCCTGATATCAATCATCTGTGAGAACGGCCCCTCGGAGGAGGGAAAATATTACAGTTGGAACATTTCCCCATAAACATGTTTGATGGGATTCAGAGAAGCGATTGAGACTATCTCAAACCTCTGTTCAAATCTGAAAACACACTTACTCAATCGTCACACTCTCGTAATATAGATCAATTTGAGCATCTAGATAGTATAAAAGGTTGAATGAAGCTGATTGTACATTTTGAAAATGCTGTAAGTGCTGTAAAATCGTTCTTATCAAGCCAGAAACACAATCTCTTTGTCTTCAGTTCTGCTCTGATCAATCTGAAACCAATTAACTGTCTTATCTGCTCTTTCTTAACACCTCTGCCAGTGCTCCTCAAGTCTGCTCAATAACATGCGGAGAGCACGTAAAAGAAAGATGGCTTGTAAAAGATATTTTTAGACAGAAAGAAAGTTGGTAAGACTTTATTTTAAGAAGTCCTTGTTACAAACGTTACATGTACTTACTATTATAATAACAATTATGTATAATTACATGCAATTAACCCTAATCCTAACCCTAACTATACAGTAAGTACATGCAGTTAATTAATATCACTCAGTACTTAAATGTATAAATAAAAAACAGACATACAAATGTAAATACACAAGTGCTATAAGATCTTTACATCGTAGGCCAATGGAGGGCAATTCTCACCATTAACTAACTTAAATATGACTTTTGCTCATTGAACTCCTAATTTACTGCTTTTTAGTAATTAGTAATGAGTTGTTACATTTAGATATGGGGTGGGTTAAGGCATAGTCATGCAAAATAAGGCTTAGGCCTACTAATAAACAGCCAATGTGCTAGAAATATGCACGTGAATAAGCACCTAGTTTGAATCGTGAGAACTGGTCCTTAAACTAAAGAGTTCAGATATTTCCTGAAATATATCAGTGCTGTTGACAGAGTCCTGATCTTTCGTTCTTCTTCTTTGGTTTAGCGGTTAAGCCTGTGGAGAAGGAGGCGGTGCCAACCGTCGCGGGCAAGGTTGATGCAGAGAAGGGGAAGAAGAAAGAAAAAGAAGGCAAGAAGGAAGGCAAGGGTGCAAAAGAAGGAAAAGAAGGGGAGGGAGAAGAGAAGGACGAAACTACAAAGAAGAAAGGAGAGAAAGGACCGTCAAAGAAAGAGGCATCGGATGGAGGGAAAGGTAAAAAGGGAGGAGAGAAAGGAGAAGAAAAAGGAGGGAAAGGAGGTGGAGCCAAGGGCAATGCCAAGAAGCCTGCGAAGAAGTGAACATTTGGTCACCTTAATGTGTGTGCTAAATTTCCATTCGCCATTTTTTATTTTTTTATGTAAGAACATTTATAAAGCACATTTACAGCATATTTATTTTATTGTACATTGTAAATATTGACAATAAATGATTCTCTGTTAATTATACATTTTCATTTATTATTCACACGATCAGCACTAAAATACAACACTGGTGTACATAGAAAAGTTAGTTTGCATTTATGTTATATAACATCAACAACAACAAAAATTATAATTCAACTTTTCAAAAATATTTTAAAGGAGGTCCGCTGCAGAAAGAAAGCGAAGAATATTCATTTTTGGTCAAAAACACTTGTACCGAGGACATGAAGAATGACGGATGTAATAAAACACACACGAGTCACGCAGAGATATTCAGAGACGTATAATAAGAGTATTTCTGAGAGACTGATCATACATTCATCTTCATCTGCACATCCAGAAATCAAGCAGGTATTTTCAAATCAATTCTCAACATTCTCAAGAGTTATTGAGGACCATAAAAAGTGCATAAATCGATTTTATAAATAATACAACTGGAAATACTGGAGTACATTTAATGGTAAAAACATGATTGAAATGCTTTGATCTGTCCTCAAGTTCAAGTTCAGACGGTTATGGAAAGAAAAGCAGAATGCATATGTATATATTTTGTTAAAGTTTATTTTGTCGAGCAATGGTTAGAATTTAGCAAACACGAATTGATTGAAATATGAAATATGAAAAAACGTTCTTTTCAGCATATGTACTGCTGTATGAAGTGGCAGTATTTTAAATCATAACCTGGATTACAGTCTTTCCATTCAGTCATTACATTCTAAAACATATCCAGAGGAATATTTAGCTCATAACTGTATAAACACAATATTGACATATATACACGGAGTAACAAAAAGCAGCATTATATCATACATAACAGACCATGAGCCCCTAAACACACAATACTGACTTGAGTTTGTTCTTCCTTATGGCTGTAATAATGAGATTCAGCTTCTCATATACAGTAATCTTTATCAGGACGAGTCATTCAGTATACGATCACGAGGCTAATGTATAATAATGCCTTTAATGGAGATCAAGAATGCCCTGAAAACTCGTACAGTACACACATAACGATGCTGTAATTGATCTACTCAGAACGAGAGGCGTATTTGATTCATTCATGGCCTGACACTTGAAATATGACATCTAAAAAAGAAATGAAAGTATACCTGCCAAAGGATATATAATACATTTCATTAATGCGTTATTAAAAAAAGAAAAACATATTTAACAGATTAGTATATTTATGAAAATATTCTGTTGAATGTAAACTGTACTAAAGTGTTATGCCATACAATAATTAATAGTGCTATTACTGCAGGGTTAAAGATGCCAATCTTTAAGTACTAAATGTCTGCTTATGCATAACTCATCGTTTATTGTTTGTGCTTCAGATATGAATGACGCCTCATATCATGTGGCTTGATAAGAATTATTGTATTGCTTATGCATGTGACGATTTTCACTTTGGATGATACAAATGGCAGCAATTAACAGTATTATAAACTATGCTAAATTGCCATGGGAAGCCAAACATGACCCTGAAAATGAAAAATGCCGACGTTAGAGTTGATACGAATAACTCAATTCTTTGACGTTTCACCACTGGCAACTCTCACTTCATCATCACTGGCATTAATGCAAGCTTGTACTGTATAAATCTACACAGATTCAGACGGATTTCACTCATGAAGAAAACACACAGTCTGGCAAGATTTGGCAAATCTACTGATTAAACACACGAGATACCGCTCAAGGCTTAGAGACACATAAAACCTGCTATCCTACTACAAAGAGTGTCCCTACTGGCAGCTGCATCTGTAATATAATATAACATTATATTAGTGCTGATCAAAAACATTTATATATATTTGAAATATGAGTGTCTTATTTACACTTCACGGTCCACAGTGTCATATGTTTCACATGACTTGATCCTGAAGCAAACTCGCCGTTCTTCATCTAAGGAGGCGATGTGTCAGCCCGAGAGCACTGGCGCTGTATGTTCACAATGAGTTCACCACAACTTCTGAAGCCAAATCTGTTCTCATCCTCCGAATCCTGCTGGTGAAGATGGCCACTGTGGCTCGTTTAAAAGACACGGATCGTATCTGGTCCATTAGGTCCAACTGTACATCTGAGATGGTCCCACAACCCAAATTGTGAGGAAATCCTGAGAAACAAAGGACTCGCTAATCCTTCAACATTTGTCTTTGTCTTTATTAAGGTTTGTGAAGTCACATGACTGTTTCTCTTTCCTCCTCCACCACCGGTGCCGGGAAGTTCTTCGAAGGTTCTTCCTCTTGTATGTGGAGCTCCTGTCCCGAGGACGGGATGGAGTTCTCAGAGACCGAGCCGTTCTTCACGTATCCCGGGAGGTTCCGGTGGCCGTTGAGGGAGATGGGCCCCAGGCGGGTGGTGAGGTGCAGGGCCAGAGGGCCCCGTGCGGTCACGTTAGTGACGCTGGTGTGAGACACCATGGGTCCATAGCTATACGTGTTACTGCCACTCCGGGCTTTTCTCTTGAAGTCCAGAGCGAGCGTCCTCCGACTCCATGACTTCTTGATTTCTGCTTGGACCTAAAGAGTGATAAGAATGAGAATAAAACCAGAAGTAACTGATCACATGTAATCTGGATTATGTCATCAGAGACTAAAAATTAAATACTTGTAGATTACATTTTAAAATACTCAAATTAGATTACAGTAGATTTTGTATTCATTACATATTCACACAATATAAATAAATTATTTAAAATGTTCCTTTCTTAAATCGCCTACCGCTTATATGCATTCAGAGAATGTGTCAGTTTTGTGGATATGCAAGTAAAGAGCATTAACTAGTCAGGTGACCCCGACATTAACCACTGGATTAACACAAATCAGTGTTTTCTTAACATTTCAACACTGCAACTACTACTGATAAGCATATTAATGCATAATTCATCTTTCAAACACATTAAAATGCACATATTTACATGATACAAGTTAATAATTAAATAATACATTTGCTTGTTCATGGGTCACTGACGATTGGTTAATTTTCACGACATGAATGTAAGCAAATAATTGTATCTTTTTTAGTAAGTGTTTTATATTAATAGTTATTTTTAATATTTTATGATTGAATTATATCAATATGGTACAACATTATCCTTTTAAAATCAATGTAACAAGCAAATGAAGTAAAAAATCATCTAAAAGTAATCTGATTATGTTACCTAAAATGTGTTAAATGATGGATTACAAGACTAACGTCGTTCCTGAAGGAGGGCATGGAAACGTCATGTCAGTGACCGGAGAATGGGCATCTCACTTTGAGAGACCAATCTACTTCGAGTGTAAACTAAACCAGTCAATGCATGCGATGATTGCATCCAGCTGCTCTGATCACAGTCGAGCGTAAATAGGCAGCAGGTGCCACGCAGACCGGGTTTTCCCTGAGGAGCCGAGCCAGTAACTCAGCCGCTCAGCGGTGGTACAGCAGCCGTAGAGACGGGACGTGACATCTCTGTTCCCTCCTTCAGGGAACACGGGATACATATGTAACCGATAGTGATGCAAAGTCTGATTCATTTCCGAGAACTGGTTCATTTCGGACAGTTCGGCTCATTGAACCGGTTCAAAAAGCCGATTGTCATCAATGTCATCAAGCAATGATGTCACTACGCATATATTTTTTGACAACACTGTGCCATGTTGCATCAATGAAACATTCGAATCAAGTCTTTGTGTCAACACATATTGAAACATTCAAATAAAAAACTCCTTTTTGTGAACGCATATTGCTGATTATTGCCTTTCATTCACTTAAGTTAATGTTTGTGGTCACAGTTTAATTTGCAGATCTTTTATGGCAAATAATACTGTCTAATGATTAGCCTACGATAGGTTTCCTAAAGGTTTCGCACCTACAGCACACTTAACAGACACTGATGCACAAACGCGGATATGTTCTACATTTCCTAAGTATAAAGAAAGAATAATCCAGTCTGATAAACTGATTTATTTAAGTTAAACAACTTAAAATATGATATGCATGCACAATAAACTGTACTAAAACTCAGGTTTTTCCATATTTTAATAAAAACTCAGCTTTTTAATAAAACAATAAAGCATATCTCCGGTATATTACGTTAGTTTGTTATAAACTTTGCGCATCAGGCTCATTCAAGTCAGCGGTGACACACACACAGTGTCAGTGTCTACGGTAATCTTCTGCAAACTTCGTCACGGCTCATTCGGTTCTTTCACTGTGTAGTGAGGTGAGGTGTGTTCACCATCTCCCAAAGAGCAGTTCCCTCGCTCTCTAGGTCGCCTGTCTCAGGGTCACTTCCTCATTCGCTTACCGACCTGGACAGTAGGGCTGGACGATATATCGAACGCAATTGTCATGCGCATCTCGTCAGTAAAGCCGGTTCCATGATTAGCGGTAAATCTCCATCACGTGCTTTCAAAAGGAGCGGCATTTAATACACAGAGCTGTAGTTCACTGACCAGCTACGTAATATCGCGTTCAATATCGAAGGTGATTCATCTGCGATTATGAACTTGATATTGCATTGCTTGTCTGCCTATGCCCGGCTCCACGGCGCTGCTTGGCTGGAGGCTGCTGCAGATGTGGCGCGGGAGCGGGGGCATACGCAGGGGGCCTGGGAGCACAAGCCAAATCTGCTCTAGTGCAACCGAGAACTGCAGGGCCATGTTCTCGACTGCGTCGCCGAAGAGGCAGGTTTGGGACACACAGGGACCTTGAGGAACCGAACTTCGTTGGCGTCCCTTATGTTGACCAGACACAGCCAGAGTTGGTGCTCCTGGACCTCAAGTGTGGACATCGCATGACCCAGAGTACTCGCAGAGACATTCATCGCTTAGAGCGTGAGATTAGTTGCGGTTTGGAGCTCTTTCAGAACTTTTGGAGTGTGACCACCCTCGTGCAGGTCCCTCTGTGCTTTAGCTTGAAGAACCTGCAGTAACGCCGTAGCGTGTAAGGCGGAGGAAGCTTCTCCACAGGCCACAGTACTGATCGCCAGACGAGTACCTACAGGCCCTGGGAGGGGAGGCACGGTTTGCCCCACCAGGTGGAGGCAGTATTAGGACACAACTGCATCGCAACCGATCGCTCCACCTGAGGGACCCCCGTATACCCCTAGCTGTACCACCGTCGAGGGTTGTGAGGGAGGAGGAGCTAGTAGGTTGGTTTCTGGCACTAAAAGGTGCCCTCCACGACCTGGTAAGCTCCTCATGCACCTCCGGGAAGAAAGGCAAGACGCTGAGAACGGGAAGGCATAGCCGTCATTTCCGGATCCGACCCAGGCATTGCTACCGTCCCGGAGGGCGGCATCACAGCCAAATCTTCCTCTCCAGAAAGCTCTGGCTCACCCTCTGATGCAGCGATCAACATTCGATTTTCAGGGGGACCACCAAAGGATACTGCTGGTACGCTCCTTGTAGAGGACCAAGCACGTTCCGTTGACAGCTCAACTGGCTCCGAAGCAAAAAGCTGGTATACGTTGCGCCTGCTGCCTATATATACTCGCGCTGTGAACAGCGGCAGCTGGATTCAATGTGCTTTGGCTCGTTTAGTTTACAATCAAAGTAGATTACAGGTGCATCTCAATGAATTAGAATGTCGTGGAAAAGTTCATTTATTTCAGTAATTCATCTCAAATTGTGAAACTCGTGTATTAAATAAATTGAATGCACACAGACTGAAGTAGATTAAGTCTTTGGTTCTTTTAATTCTGATGATTTTGGCTCACATTTAACAAATACCCACCAATTCACTATCAACAAATTAGAATACTTCATAAGACCAATAAAAAACATTTCTAGTGAATTGTTGGCCTTCTAGAAAAGTATGTTCATTTACTGTATATGTACTCAATAGTTGGTAGGGGCTTATTTTGCTTTAATTACTGCCTCAATTCGGCGTGGCATGGAGGTGATCAGTTTGTGGCACTGTTGAGGTGGTATGAAGCCCAGGTTTCTTTGACAGTGGCCTTCAGCTCATCTGCATGTTTTGGTTTCTTGTTTCTCATTTTCCTCTTGACAATACCTCATAGATTCTCTATGTTCAGGTCTGGTGAGTTTGCTGGCCAGTCAAGAACAGTAACACCATGGTCATTTAACCAGCTTCTGGTTCTTTTGGCAGTGTGGGCAGGTGCCAAATCCTGTTGGGAAATGAAATCAGCATCTTTAAAAAGCTGGTCAGCAGAAGGAAGCATGAAGTGCTACAACATTTCTTGGTAAACGGGTGCAGTGACGTTGGTTTTCAAAAAAACACATTGGACCAACACCAGCAGATGACATTGAACCCCAAATCATCACAGACTGTGGAAACTTAACACTGGACTTCAAGCAACTTGGGCTATGAGCTTCTCCACCCTTCCTCCAGACTCTAGGACCTTGGTTTCCAAATGAAATACAAAACTTGCTCTCATCTGAAAAGAGGACTTTGGACCACTGGGCAACAGTTCAGTTCTTCTTCTCTTAGTCCAGGTAAGACGCCTCTGAAGACAACTGTAGCCAAATTCCTCGACACGTCTGTGTGTGGTGCTCTTGATGCCTTGACCCCAGCCTCAGTCCATTTCTTGTGAAGATCACCCAAATTCTTGAATCGATTTTGCTTGACAATCCTCATAAGGCTGCAGTTCTCTCGGTTGGTTGAGCATCTTTTTCTTCCACACTTTTTCCTTCCACTCAACTTTCTGTTAACATGCTTGGATACAGCACTCTGTGAACAGCCAGCTTCTTTGGCAACGAATGTTTGTGTCTTACGCTCCTTGTGAAGGGTGTCAATGATTGTCTTCTGGACAACTGTCAGATCAGCAGTCTTCCCCATGATTGTGTAGCCTAGTGAACCAAACTGAGAGACCATTTTGAAGGAAACCTTTGCAGGTGTTTAGAGTTGATTAGCTGATTGGCATGTCACCATATTCTAATTTGTTGAGAGTGAATTGGTGGGTTTTGTTAAATGTGAGCCAAAATCATCACAATTAAAAGAACCAAAGACTTAAACTACTTCAGTCTTGAATTTATTTAATACACGAGTTTCACAATTTGAGTAGAATTACTAAAATAAATGAGCCTTTCCACGACATTCTCATTTATTAAGATGCACTTGTAGTCTCTCAAAGTGAGATCCAAATTCGTCGGTATGTGATTTAGACTGACCAACTGAAAGGGAAGGTAACACTTTAGAATAGGAAACACTTATTCACTATTAACTACGACTTTTCCCTCAATAAATTCCTAATTTGCTGCTTATCAATAGTTAGTTAGGTAGTTGTTAAGTTTAGGTATCGGGTAGGATTAGGGATGTAGAATAAGGCATTCATATTTGCTTAACTAGTACTAGTAAAAGGCTAATATTCAAGTACTATGCATGCTAATAAGCAACTAGTTAAGATACTCTAAAATAAAGTGTTACCAAATGTTTGTTATGTAATCCGGTATCAGTAATCTCCCCATTGCTTAAAACAAGTTGCTACTCCTTTTTCTAAATTATTCTATAAATACCCGCAAATAATAATGACAGTGTTTTCTCAAAGGCTTATATTCTGGTCAAGCCTAGTGATTTTTCTTCTGGAAATAGGAGATACACATTCTTTCCCTTTTTAAGCTACACATTTACTGCTTCTTCACAGTCACTTAAATGAACCCATTAATTCTCATTAATGCTCTTGACAACAGCACACTAGAGTACAATGAACTGCAATATGTTTATGGACACAATAACAGGATTCAGCCAGAGGTAATCACAGATTTGGCTTTAATAAAACAGCAGTTTGTACTTAAATAAGGGGAAAAAGAGCCTTAAAATCTCTTGTGGCCATTGATCAAACAAATGCATCAATCAATAAATATAGCTATTAAGAACAATGCATTTAAATCACCAGTGAATGGACTGTGAGACAGAGAAAGAGAACAAAAAAGGTCATTGTTACTATTCAGTGAAGAAACGTTAGTCTAGGTTTAGTTGGGAAAGTACATGCTATTATAGGGTATATAATATTGAATTATTGAATTATTAATTTTTAATGTATCAGTAACACTGCAATATAGTTACATATACATTAACACATTAGTTAACATGAACTAAGAATTTTAAATATTTTGTAAATGTATTGCTGTGTAAATTTCTACACATACAGTACCGATTCATTTTAATATTAAAATAGCGATGTATGATCATTAAGAAAGAAATAACATGATCTAACAAATATTTCAGGAGTGTTACCAACAGTTATGTTTAGGATTGGGGTTGTTTAGGAGAATATAACAATTAAATGAAACGATTAAAGCAGTAAATTGTTTCTGAAACTTAATAATTCATTTAATAGTAAGCACTATACAATTGTATAAAGTGCTATTACTAACAAACAACAGTCCAATGATTGTAGTCCTGAATCTGTAGTCTCCAGTATTGCAGGTTAATGCTATTTAAAACAATCCCCACCCGTAAAACACAAAACTAACCTGGCAGCCTGTCTAGAATGTGCCGACATAAGCGAAGTGATTCACACAGTGAAAATAATTCATTATAAACAATTAAATACAAGTTCATTCTTACCTCTCCATTGCAGAAGCAATATATAATTGCAACGAAGAATCCCTGGAATTATAAAAGTAATAGTTAAATATTTTGGTGTCTTTGTCCAATTTTAATTGTCTACATTTTTCTGAAATATTACCTGGAATGAGTTAAAGAGCATTTCATAATGCATCTGGATTTGCCATGGCACCCCAGACACTTCTGTATAGGGCATCGCCATGAACACAATGTAGTGAACCCCAAACAACGGCATCAGGACCAGCGTCGATTTTAACAGCTTTCTGTGGCATGAAAGAAAAAGATGAAGAACCAAAGCATGTGTTTGGGGTTAGTAGGATTTTATTTTATTAAGTAATAGGCATTTTTATTCAGTAAGGTTTCTATTCAAATACAGGCTATATGGGGGGGGGGGTTATGGTTTCCACTTCAGCAAATTAGAAAGATTTCTTAAGGATCACTTAACACTTTACTTAAATATTTAAATATTTTTAAATATAAAAAAAAATTACAAATAAATTAATACATAAAATATTAATTAATAAAAAATAATAAATCATATGTAATAAATTAAAGATATTTAATTTTTGATATATTGAAATAGAAATCAGTTATTATAAATATTATTATTATTACTGTATACTGTATTACTGTATTCTTGATCAAATAAATGCAGTCATGGTGGACATAAGAATCTTCTTTCAAAAACATACAAATCTAAAATATTAGTGTATATTTCAGATGTTGAAATGTTAAAAACAAAACAAAAACTCTTACCTATACTGTTGTTTGGTGTCACATCTTCCTGCATTTGTTTCTCTGAGTTTTGTTGCTAAGACTCTAATTATATTCAGGAACAACAAAAAATTGACCTTTGGGGAAAAAGTATATACATTAATTTAATAGATAATAATTGATACATAACTAACAGACAGATGAAATAACTGCATTTACATTAAAGGATATGGCAGACAATTAAATACAATATTTGCAATTTACTTGAGACACACATAAGTTCAACGAAACGTTGTCAAATTTGTACACAGTTGACTCGGCTTACACTTCTCATGATTTTAAAATCTAAAAACATTTATCAAAATAATTATGACTACTTATGAATTTCTTTTTCATGGAAACTTACAACAATTGCTGTCAGAATCGGGATCTGCACTATCCATTTCAGGTTTCCTGCACTTAAATCCCAGCACCTGTAGATCATAAACCAGATCAGTCACTTTTAGAAAGCTCAATCCAGACATCCTATTAATATTTCATAGACAGTATACAAAGATACTGTTTTATTTCTAGAGAAATTTTTGCAAAAGTCCTGTGCGTGCATACATTATTTACCACATTGAGAATATGTTATTTGTTCCACGCGCTGAATTAATATTGCATTCCTGTCTAAATGTACACATTGGCAAAAGATTTCAAACACTAACACTTACTCGGTGTCAGCGAGAGTGGCTCTCACACTGGCCCAGATGGTCACAAACATCGCAGGTACACCTGTTTAATTAAACACTTAGTGACCTTCATGTATGATTTACAGTGATTATTGCAAGTAATTAAACTAAAAAAAAATTATTGTACTTGTATTGCAATTAATAATAATAATGCATACAAATATTAATTTCATTGCATTGCATTGTTGAGTTGGTGGTGATAATGCTATCAAAGCATTCACAGTATATAAGTCTGAAGTACTGGCCCAGCAGAAAAATGTGAAGTTGAGCCTTGGCTCTGCAACACTGGTATTAGCAACAGAGAAGTGGTTTAGCTCCACAGCATCCACATTGTATGCGCTGTGCATGTTCAACTTTCTGCACAGTGTGTACAATGCAGGAGCCGTGGAGTCCAGAGTATATCCAGAAAAGCAGACACATTTGCTGCTGTCTCCAAAAGCACATGCCACTGTGCTGCGCTGTCAGCGATACCTCAAAGTAACTGTTGATCTTCTTAAAGAGTAAGAGTACAAATCTGTCAAATGTATAGCCTATTTCAAATTAACTGGATAAGATGTTCGAAGAAGGCATTAATTAAATATTTTGTATGATTTGGTGTCTGTAGCCGGAAGCCAAATAATTATGCCCTACTGTTGTGAATGAGTTTAAATGAAGAAGATTGTTTACTCACCCCAGCCAATCAGAGTAAAGCCCCAAAGGTACTTCCTGTCTGAGAAGAAGGTCATGAAGATAAGGCTGTGCAGGTACAGGCCTTCCACCAGAATCCAGTAATAATTAGTCGCCAAGAAGTACAAGAAGAGAGTGACAGCCACCTTACAGCCAATCTTGAAGGGTAAAGAAAAATCGATTCAACACATATTGATTAGAGGCATGTGTGCTTATATCATCTTAATTTGGTTTTGAGATACAAGCTACGTGTAACTTGACTCACCCTCAAAAATCGAAATGTATAGTTAATAGAGAAGGACACAAGTTTCTAAAGATACTGTGAGTGGCTTCCTCTGTGCCTTGAGATGAGGAAACGAGACATGGCATCAGTAGCTAGTACTATGGGAAACTACCTTTCTCCAAAAATACTGCTGGCCTATTGAATCACACTAGTGTCTTGGACTGGCCAATGCTGTTCAAGCGCTCCAAATGGAAGCGACTCTCACCCAACATAAAGCTGTGCCAAATCCTCAGAAATGACTCAGTAATAACTGGCAGCTCTACTCATAGTTAAAGTACAATAGCAGCCATTGAACGCAATGTCTCATTCCCTCATCTCTGGGAACTGAAGTTACGAGAGTCAACACAGATATTCCCTTTTGAATTTGGTTCATTGCATGGATTGCTGACCATATGGGAACAGTGTCCAATCATGCTGCATTATCTGCATAGAACTGACCCAGCTCACAGAGTGGTGCCTTGGAAGAATATTTTCCACAAAACATTGAGGTGGTGACCCCTGCTGACACCATACAGAAGATGCACAAGTATATATAAAAATACAAGCAGCAGTTAAAGGCAGGGTAGGTGATTTGGTTCAGAAACATTTTTTTTTATGCTTGTTGAAAGTCTCTTCACATCTCGATAGCACTTATTAAGTTAAGTGGTCTAAATGTATTTATATCATCTGTGGAAGGCATAGGACCCAAACAACTTCTGCCTGAACATTATGATAGGCTGTCCTGTCTGCCTGTCAAATATGTATTTGCACACTTCTGCGCACCCTGTTTGCACAGACATGATATGTCATCAGCGTGTTCCAGTGAGAATGAAAGGCGCTATCATTGTAATATTATGCACTGTGTACAGTAATGTTTTCTCAGCAGTGAATGAGACATGAGGTAACCTGACAGCATTGTATTCAATCCTGCACCAACGCGGTCTCTCGTTGTGTCTCAGGTTAGTCTCTGCTCTGACAGAATGCGTTCATGTGTTTTGTAGGAGGCGTGGCTTTGCAGAGGGATGACGCAGGGAAGGTGGAGAACTTGCTTTCAAAGCTAACTTGCTATCGCTAGCCTTTACGAAATCGCCTAACCTGCTTTTTACTCACCCCCATGTCATCCAAGTTGTTCAAGTCTTTCTTTTTTCTTTAGTTGAAAAGAAATTACGATTTTTGAGGATAACATTTAAGTAGTTTTCTTGATATAGGCGATGGAGATCAATGGGTTGAAGGTCCAAATTGCAGGTTCAATGGAGCTTCAAAGGGCTCTACACGAACCCAGCCGAGGAATAAAGGTATTATCTAGCGAAAGTCCATACTTTTTACCCACAAATACCTGTCTTGCACTAGCTCTGCGATGTGCATCCATGAGACATTACGTAGTCACGTTGGAAAGGTCACTTGTGATGTAGACGGAAGTCCTGACCCAGTGTTTACAAGTGTGGAGAAGGAGGACCGTTCAAAAGCTGTTGTATGTTGACTGAGACATGTATTTATCTTTGTGTCAGTTTATTGTAAAAAATGGTCGGTTTATGTGCGTATCCTGGATGTATAAAACTTTAGAAACTAAATATTTCTTCTGCTAGGAAAACTGTGACCTTTCCAGCATGATTACGTAATGCCTGAAGTTTGTGGTTAAAAAGTATATAATTTTTTTTTAGACAATGCTTCATTAAATAAGACCCTTATTCCTCGGCTGGGATAGTGTAGAGCCCTTTGAAGCTGCATTGAAACTTCAATTTGGACCTTCAGCCCGTTGGCCACCATTGAAGTCCACTTTATGGAGAAAAATCCTGGAATGTTTTCCTCAGAAGCCTTAATTTCTTTTTGACTGAAGAAGGAAAGACTTGAACATCTTGGATGAGATGATGGGGGTGAGTAAATTATCAGGACATTTTTATTCTGGAGTGAACTAATCCTTTAAGTAGCTGGCCACTCATCATAATATGTTAGTATAAGCAGAATTACTGGCACAACTGAAGCCACAAAGAAAGTGGCTTTGGATTAATAGTGCCGACTCATAGGCAAATGCTGCTGGGACACAGAACATGGTCTCGGCTGGGTCGCCTGGATGTTGAAAGATCCAAAACACCCAATGACCTCAATATACATTACTGATAATGTCACTCAGTAAATCTGCATGATGCACCTTTCACTAGAGTGCTTATTAATATTATAAAAAGCAACATCAGATCACTGGTGCCAAATAAGCACCACATAAGGCAATGAAAGTAGCCTTACAAAAGGTCTACGTGTTTGCACAATGTCGTCTCTCTTTGGGGCATCAACAGCCAATTGTCTATGCAGTTCACCATGCAGAATTCACCCTGTTAGGAATGTGCTGTAATAGGCCTCACACAGGAAATCAATCCTGCACCAACGCGGTCTCTCGTTGTGTCTCAGGCTAGTCTCTGCTCTGACCAGAATGCGTTCATGTGTTTTGTAGGAGGCGTGGCTTTGCAGAGGGATGACGCAGGGAAGGTGGAGAACTTGCTTTCAAAGCTAACCTTTGCTATCGCTAGCCTTTACGAAATCGCCTAACCTGGCTTTTTACTCACCCATGTCATCCAAGTTGTTCAAGTCTTTCCTTTTTTCTTATAGTTGGAAAGAAATCTACGATTTTTGAGGATAACATTTAAGTAAGTTTCTTGATATAGGCGATGGAGATCAATGGGTTGAAGGTCCAAATTGCAGGTTCAGTGGAGCTTCAAAGGGCTCTACACGAACCCAGCCGAGGAATAAAGGTCTTATCTAGCGAAAGTCCATACTTTTTAACCACAAATGCCTGTCTTGCACTAGCTCTGCGATGGGGGATGAGAAAATGCAAGCACTGAACGGCTCATTTTAGAGCCGGCTCATGCAGAACATTGGCAAGAAAAACTCGTCTTAGCACACCAGGTGAGAAGCCGAGTCCTTGTGGCTTTGGATAAGCTAGACAGCTGGCTCAGGTTCTTTTTGAGGGTCTGAGGCAGAGCTAACAGATGCCTTTGCTGGGTGGTGAGAAGACAAAGAACCTGATCAAGTCAGGTGAGTGGTCAAGCAGAGTTTCTTTGGTGGAAAATGTCACATTGCAAAAGTTTTTTTTGCTGCATTGAATCTCTGTAATTCTTGCTATAGTCACTGATCACATTGACAGCAGCATCTAAAAGCACAGCTTTCTCTCACAGCTTTCACAGTCTTTAAAATTTAGCCACAGATAGCAGTCAAAGAAAATGAGACTCCCCCTTGTGTGGCCGATAGACTGCGTTGTCATCTTTGTCAGTTGCAACACTAATGCTCCAGGTTTGAATCATTCTTGTCCATGTCTATAGTCATAGCCCCAGCATACAGTGCCATTCAGCATCGTAAAAGTGCGGCACAAATTCAATACAGCTTTGTGCACCTCCAGGAAGAATGGAGCAGATCTCTGTGAGGTGGCTCTGTGGTGGTAGTTTGGTAGCCAAGCTTGTCGAAAGCTTTGCTCAGTAAATTCAGGATATTTTTGTGTCAGCTTCTCAAGTCCTCCACTTCACTCTGATGAGGAGTGCCATACTGGATAACATTTTCTTGTCAGGTTGCCAGTGACATGGCATCATCCCCATCACCCAATCTGCCAAATGTGACCAAATCACAATCTCTCAAGCAGGGGTGGAGATCAGCTCAAATTAAAATAATGGGGTAGGATGCAAAACTGGGGGAGTGAGGAGCACAACAAACATGAGCTGATGTGAGCTCTTCACTTAAAGCCTCTTGCTCTACTTCACGGGTCAACTGCTCTTCCTCTGCAGTTCATGAGAACAGGAAAATGAAAGCAGCCGGACTACCTATGAAGCAAGCTCGTCTTCCATAACAAGAGCAAGCTTAGAAAGCAGCATCCTGAGAATAATTTCCCTCACAGTGAGGGAAACTATCACATCAAATGCAGCTTTCGTGTGGAATCTCCCAAAGGGAGAAAAGACAGCTCTCATGCCAGATGACTGGAAGAGGGACCCTTACATTCGGGCCACTCGCAGCTTGACATTTGAATCAGCGAGTCCATGAGAGAATGTATCAGTACTCTTCCTCAATGGATCACAGAAGGATAATGACTGGATCACTGGATGTTGTTTCCCACAGAAGGTGTCAAGATATTCTAAGGCTTCTTGTCCATCGGTTGAACAATGTCTGAATGAGAAAGATTCTGAGGATTTGGTGTTGGCACCGTTTTATATTCAAGATTCAAGAGAGCTTTATTGTCACACCAGCCATTTAGAAGTATAAAGAGGGGATGAGATTTCTTGGTGCAACATTTTCAATGGACACAACATATGGCGCTTTTCCACTGCGTCGTAAGACTCGTTTCGGCACGGCTCGTTACGGAACGGCACGGCTCAGTTCGGGTCGGTTTGCGTTTCCACCTCAGTTTAGTACCGCTTTAGAGTGGGCGGGATTATTCACGTGTCGTTATTGCGCCGCCTCTAACTGCGGTGACATCATCGTGATCGCGCCACAAACAAACACACAACAAAGGACTATATCGATGGAATTGTGTTCTTCATTCTCCGCATGTGGATGTTTTTAACAGCAATGGAGAGGTCTATGAGAATGCTTGGGATTTACCCCCAGCAGCAGAGACTGTGGTGCAGTGACACGGGCTGTAGAGGAGGAGAGCAGGGATGTGTTTAACAGCAATGGAGAGGTCTATGAGAATGCTTGGGATTTACCCCCAGCAGCAGAGACTGTGGTGCAGTGACACGGGCTGTAGAGGAGGAGAGCAGGGATGTTTTTAACAGCAATGGAGAGGTCTATGAGAATGCTTGGGATTTACCCCCAGCAGCAGAGACTGTGGTGCAGTGCCACAGGCTGTAGAGGAGGAGATTAGGGATGTTTTTAACAGCAATGGAGAGGTCTATGAGAATGCTTGGGATTTACCCCCAGCAGCAGAGACTGTGGTGCAGTGCCACGGGCTGTAGAGGAGGAGAGCAGGGATGTGTTTAACAGCAATGGAGAGGTCTATGAGAATGCTTGGGATTTACCCCCAGCAGCAGAGACTGTGGTGCAGTGCCACGGGCTGTAGAGGAGGAGAGCAGGGATGTGTTTAACAGCAATGGAGAGGTCTATGAGAACGCTTGTGATTTACCCCCAGCAGCAGAGACTGTGGTGCAGTGACACAGGCTGTAGAGGAGGAGAGCAGGGATGTTCGTGCAGGTGTGCTGTGTTAGGTTACTTAAATAGTAAACTATTCTTGTAGAATGTTTCAATGTTTTGTCATGTCCTTTGGGCAAAGGCACATTTAAAATGGACTGTTTCAAAGTGGAAAAGTGTTCTATGGTAACTTTCCAGTGTGTTATCAGCGTTCAGTTCAAAATTCATCATCTCTGATGGTATGGGGGTACTTAAATGCATACAGTATGGGTAGCTTGCATGTTTTGGAAGGCACTATGAATGCTGAAAGCATATAGAGGTTTTAGAGCAACATATGCTCCCCTCCAGATGACGTGAATTTCAGCAGTACAATGCACATCTACATTCTACAGCTATTACAACAGCATGGCTTCGTAGTAGAAGAGTCCGGGTGCTGAATTTGCCTGCCTGCAGTCCAGATCTTTCACTTATAGAGAACATTTGGTGCATCATTAAACAGAAAAAAAATTGCAAAAATGACCACAAACTCTTCAGCGGCTGGAAACCTCTATCAGGCAAGAATGGGACCAAATTCCAACACCCAAACTCCAGAAATGCACAACCTTGATGCCCAGACATCTTCAAAAAATAATTAAAGAAGAGGAGATGCTACACCAAGGTAAACATGCCCCCGTCCCAACTATTTTGAGACCTGTAGCAAGTATCAAATTTGAAATGAGCTAATTTTGTGCATAACACTTTTCAGTTTAATATTTGTTATGTTATCTATGTTCTACCATGAATAAAATATTGGCTCATGGGATTTCAAAGTCTTTTAGTTTTAATTTTATTCAAATTTAAAAAATGTCCCAACATTTCCGGAATTCGGGTTGTACTATGGCAACAACACAATGTGAGATTCCTCTGTAATGGACTTTACTAGATATATATGATTGTATGTGTGCTGCACTTACAAACTTGGTTTTGTTGGCAGGAGGGGCTTCTGTGATGGATTTGAGATCCTCCACAGTGATGCGCTCCATTTCCTGCAGAGCGGCACCAGAGTACAACACCACGTCTTTCACAAATATACTAATGGCCCTCAACATGAACGATACAAACAGGTGCATGTGGATGTAGTTTCTGGTGCAGTGTAGCCGCCTGAAGAATGAAAGATAAAAAAGAGAAATTAAGTCAAACAGGGGTTATTTTATAATTAGGTGTAAACAGTGTGAGGTATCAAGGTAC
Source organism: Schizopygopsis pylzovi (assembly GCA_027422435.1). Taxonomy (NCBI): domain Eukaryota; kingdom Metazoa; phylum Chordata; class Actinopteri; order Cypriniformes; family Cyprinidae; genus Schizopygopsis; species Schizopygopsis pylzovi. The sequence goes on along the minus strand of CM049826.1, from coordinate 32,741,844 downwards.
ATGAAATCAAAGACCAGAATTGTGCAGATTAGTACCGTACAATAGCAGATACTTGGAGCTGTGTGTGTGTGTGTGTGTGTTTAGTTGCTCTCCATTGCCATTTCACAGAGGCTAGAAGAACAATACTGATCTTAATTAGAGCCAGATGAGTCTGCCGCTGACTGTAACACATTCTTTGGATTTAAAAGGTTCAGAAAGCACAAATGTTGAAAACATAGGCCTCAAAAAGTAAGCTATAAAAACAAAATTGCAAGCATGTGTTTCCCGAATTCCCTTCGGTTTGTCTACACTCTCTCAAACTAGTTTGACCGGAGCAAGTCTATTAAGTAAAAGCTCCTCCAGATTTGTTGCAGTCCTCTGAAATAAATTATGTTTAAGCCTGATCTCATGAAAATTCATAAGTGTTTGTAAGGACTATTTACACTACAGCTGTTAACATTAACAAATCTACACCAAGTCCCTTATAATACACTGTAAATATATTTGTGCAGGTATATTAAAGTTTGCCCTTCAGCCACCTCTCCTTAAATCTAACCACATAACAATAACATACAAATTTATAATATAATGCACATTTATAATGTAAATATGCACAGTGACAAATGTTTTAGTTATAATATACTATTGTGTGGATATCCCCAACTCAATTCAGTATTCAATAAACCTGAAAAGATTCATAAACATTTGTACATTTCTGCAGTTGTTCATTTGTAAAAATGCCAACATCTCCATCCTGTATGGTTCGAGCCAAATGCATACTGTATGTTTATTCATGAGATCGCATTAGCCATCGGAGCTAACGTTATAGGGCACTTTTGTCTCAAAATGATACAGTATTGATGTCAACTAAAAGACTACAGGCACCTAAATTTCTGCACTAAAATGCCCCTTTCATTCAACACAGATAGCACACAAGATCAACTCATGAGAATCACTGATCAATTTGTGCTATAAGAGAACAATTTCAAAAATAGAAAATCACCACAGATTGTGTGTGATATTTTAAAGACAACATGGAATCAAAATTAATTGTCCGTATTATTATGATTGATTGTATGATTTAATGAGTGGTTGGGAGCTATCGAAATATGTATTGATGATAACCAAGATATTTACATATCATGTTAACACTACAGATATGACAATATTGTAAACGATCAATGTTTGTAAACAGGAAGTGCAGATCAACAGTAAGTGCAAAAGTCATTGGATTGTTGTTCTTTTCACACTAAAAAACTGTTGACCGTTGTGAATAATCTTTTCTCAGGTCAAGGCTTTTATAATTCAAACATAGCGTTTGTCGCTCATGTGAACAAGCACTGTTTTGCATCTGATTTTGTTGGCAATCTCAAACTCTGGGAGGAAAATTAGGGCTAAAATAATGCAGTGTGTAGGTGGCATAAGTAGTGGTTTAGTTTGATTGCCCTAAATGATAGAATAAGGTCTTAGATGTGCTGTTAAAGCTTATCATGGGGTTTGACCTTTTTATATCAAGATCCTAGGTGACTGCATATGGATTTATAAAACAATTTTTTGTCACACTCAGAAAACAGTCACACTTTTTTTTTTTTTGCCAAAGAAACACTTCAAAATACAAGAACTGGCCGATTTTATATTGACTATACAAATGTTCAGGCTATTTCCATGCCTTTTTAAGATTTCGTTTGCATGGCTTTTCCAGGCCTGGAAACACATGTTTAAAATTCAATGATTTTTCTAGGTTTTTCATGGCCGTCAGAACCCTGTACTAGCGCTGTAGATTAGGGAATGCTATTCACTATTAATTTGTTGCTTATTGGCATGCAAATTACTAGCATATATTGGCTGTTTATTAGTACTTAAAGCACATACTAATGTCTTATTCTGCATGATTATATTCTAGATCCCTTAAATCCAGCCCATACCTAAACACAACTACAACAACACCTTATTTATAAACCAATTGGTACAAATTAAGAGTTTATTGAGGGAAAACACAGCTAATAGAGAATATGTGCTCCCTAATCTAGTGTTACAGAAAGGTCTAGGAGAAATTAGATTAATAAAAGTTGGTTTCAATTAAGGATGGTACAAAAATGGCTAAACAAACTAAATCCACTAAAAAAGTCAACCAAGGCCACAACCACGTCCAGTTTGTTTTATAGCATCTCTTATTTGTATGCCCAGTGTGTAGACAATGCAAAAAAATATTGTCTCGTCACATTCAGACAGGAACTACATGAATCATGTAAATGATACCATGTTTTCAATTCAATACGTTGAAATTTGAATTAAAAAACAAGTTTAATAGTTTGCATCACTGGATATTACTGACAGCTGTTTAACATTTCTGTCATAAAACAGTTCAAACATTAGATGTTTTACTTCCATCTTACCTCAAATTCTCTTAACCTTAAAACGGACACTTTCTAAAATTCTACTTTAATTGAATTGACCATCCTAATCATTTTGACATTGACGAGCTTTGTTAAATCACTAAGGCTAAACATTTAACTTTTAAACCTTTTTGTCATCGTAGCAACAAACTGAACTGTACAGTTGTCATGTTCTTTTGTGATCAGTATCCATTCAAGATCAGTATCCATGTCATTTCTTACTAATTCTCTGAAAATGCACACTTCATGTGTTCAGTCCGGTCTCTTTTTTTCAACCAGGCATGTTGAAATATGAAACCTTTGGGGTTTATGTTTGTTATTCCCCTCGCTCCTCTGGAGAGGTTTAGAGCAGCTGTGTGGAATCGCTTGCCTCCTCGTCATTACACTAACTGCTGTTTAACCACAGTCCCATTGGGAACTATTGATCGGGAAGCTCTGGAGAGCCGATCCGTGTAGATCCTGGCTTCTCGAAGCGTGCCTCAAACACTGGAGCTAATGTTCGTGAGTCACCGTGCCGCATGGCTGATGTCCTGGAGCCCATGCACCTGTGACCATACTACTGACACTGTGAGTGCAAAGCATGGAAACGCTGGCAGCGGATCAGCAACGGCCCAAACAAGCCCTTATTAAAGTCATTTTCCTGACCTGCATTTCCTAGTGCCCTTAAAAACACGGAGCACTGGAGCCGCGTCAAGCTAATCTGGTACCTGTCAGCAGCTCGTTCAGCACACGACCCGACCCTTTATTTGAATAAGCCCACTAGATAAATAACGAAGGGAACCTCTTTGCATTAATTAGCAATGAATATGGAACGATTGAACGCAAAAGTAATAAATGCACTCATATGTCTTAGTATTGAAAAGGGGCCAGCACACACGCTGGGTGAACTATTAGAGAAACATTCATTTGATGCCGTTCGTTTGGAAAACACAACGTTTTATTGAACTCACTATTATTTATTCACACTTGCAAAAACATTAACTCCTAAACCATTTTGCCTTATTCCTGAAACACGAGCAGAACGTGCCATTCATACATCAAATATGACAGTTTAGGTCAAATTTGGTATACAGCAAATAAAGTATTAATTATATATATATATTTATATATAGTTTAAGTATATATATGTGCTGTTGATCGATTACAAATAACAAATTAATCAAATTTTTTTTTATTAATCACAATCATAATCTCACATAATCATCATTTCACATTTAATATATATGATATATATATATATATATATATATACTGTATATATATTATTTGAAGAGTTCAGATGCAAAGCCTCTAAGTGCCAATTGAAATGTTCTTCTAAAATGAACATTGTTCTCAGACTCTTATGTTTATGTTCAGTTTTTTTTTAAGAGAATAATCTTTTGTCACATGATCTGTACCACTTGTCACATGTTTTTTGTGTGTGGGCTTAATTGAGGTGATTACCTGTTTCTATTTAAAGTTGACTTTACTCTACATTGGTGTTATGCCTGATGAAGACCTGTGGGTCGAAACGTTGCTATTAATAAATTCATTTGGAGCAGCTATTTTCAGTGTGCGGACTTCTTCCTTATATTCAGTTTTTCTCACTTTGATGGCAATTCAAATAACCTATTAATGGCCATTAAAGTGAAATTAATGAACCTACACACCTGATGAAATGCTCATTTTAGAAGAACATTTCAAATGGCTCTTAGAGGCGTTCGCATCTGAACTCTTCACTTTGTATTAATGCAATTAGCAAGTAATGTCTGATAAAGATGCTTTCAATTGAGTATTTTCCACGATCTAATCTACAGGTGATAACTAATTACTCCTGATAACCATTAACAACTGTTTTACTACTGGTTTAAATACTGTTTATCAGTTAGGATGATGAATGAGGAACTCATTATTTGTACATACTGTAGCACAATAATGTATTAACAATGCAGGGACAATAAACTATGCATTAACTATAATAAACTAATAGTTTTCTAATGATTTATAAGTTACAATAAACCTGTTAAGTATTACTAAAATGGGGTTTTACAAATTATTTACACAAAAATTGTTCTATGGTCTCATGACCATAAAAGCGCACATCAACTCAACATACAAAGACTCAGTCATTTAGTTTATTGTAAATAATTTCTCCATCAAACCAGTATGTAAACATCGGCAGCTAGCAGACATCCAGCTGGAGTATTTGATAAATGTGGATATCATAAAACTTGCATCAAGTAAACAAATCTATCAACAAAATGGGGCATGTGTATTGTATTTAGATTGTAGCCTAAGAACCCTGATTAAGAGCAATTTCACACTTCTGTGGTGTTTAAGCAATCCAAATGTCTTTGTATTTATTGACAGATTGCAGTATTTAAGCAGCAAATGCTGTGGAGGACAAGCAACTGAACTCTCAATTTGCAAGAAAAAGTGAAAATAGCTGGATTGAACTCACAATTGCAAGAGAAAGTCTGAATTGACGATTATAAACACGCATTTGTGAGGAAAGAAATAAAATGCTGGATATCAACGTGCAATTACAAGAAACAGTTAGAATTTAAGATACAAATGCTCAATTCTGACTTTATCTCCCAATTTTTTGTTTAAATCTTGCGATTCTGATTTTTTTCATGTATTTGCTATTTTATATATCGCAATTCTGATTTCGTCTATGCCAATTTTTTTTTTACAAATGGACAAAAAGTACTACTTATCCTTTAAAAAAAAAAAAAAAAGATAATTTATGGTCTTGAATCACTGAAATTTTACCAGCGGTTGTGTTAAAGCTGCGAACGATCTATGCAATAACTCTATGAATCACAGAGTACAAGTAAAAAGGCAACACCAGAATATTTTATGCATAGATGTCTTGTTTGATGTTATCATTTCTGCACAGCCCCAGACCGAGGAAAAAGCCCTTAAATTGCTTTTTTAGATTGTGAAGGGCTTCGTCAATCCTTTCTGTGAAAACAATGAGGCGGGTATTTCTTACCGAAAGTATCCTAGGATGAATGTCGCCACCATAAGTGATCCCAGAGAGATGGAGTAGCCCACCGTGTAGATCAGGTAAAGTCTGTGAAAAACCTCCTGAGAATAAAGACACAAATTATAAAGTGAGAACAAGAGCTAACAAATAACAGCACCGGGAACAGAACGGAAAACAGCTGTAGAAAATCATATCATAATCAAATCATATATTGAACATGTATTAGGAGTAACAATTGAAAAAATAAATACATAAATGAAATAGCTGCAATTAGCATTTACATTTAGTCATTTAGCAGATGCGTTTATCCAAAGCGGCTTACAAATGAGGACAATAGAAGCAATCAAAACCAACAAAAGAGCAATGATACACAAGCGCTAGAACACGTCTCAGTTAGCTTAACGCAGTACACGTAGCAAGGTCTTTTATTATAGAGTAAATAAAAAGAAAACAAATATATAGAATAGACAAGAATACAAAAGCATTGAGAAGCGATTGTTAGGCTTTTTTTGCAAGTGTAAAAGAGAAAGTTTTTCTTTTTTCAAAGAATAGAATTAGAATAGAGAGTGCTAGAGTTAGAGCGTCAAATAGAGATGGAAGAGATGTGTTTTTAGCCGATTCTTGAAGATGGGTGAGGACTCTGTTAATGTAAAAGCCCGTGAAAGTGGTTTTGGGATGAACAATAAAGCGCCGTTCACTTGCAGAACGCAGGCTTCTAGAGGCACATAAGTCTGAAGTACTGAGTTTAGGTAAAGATGTGCAGAGTCAGGGGTAGTTTTATAGGCAAACTCTAATGCCTTGAATTTTATGCGAGCAGCTATTAGTATCCAGTGCAAATCCACAAACAGAGGTGTGATGCGTTCTGCCAAGAGTGCATTGCAACAGTCCAGCCTGGACAGAACAAGAGTCTGAACAACGAAGCATGGTCTGAAAGAAAGGGCCTGATCTTAGCAGTGACGCCTGGACATTTTCTTTTTCATCCTCTTTATCACTGTTTATTTTTTAACTATGTGAATACTAGGGGTGTAAATCGGATGGTTTGTCACGATTCGATATGATATCGATTCTCATACCCAGCAATACGATATTTGCCGATACCTCAAAAAATTATACGATACGATTCGATTCAGGAGTACATCGATCGATATATCGATATTATCATATTATATACCTATTTTAAACAACCATCTACATTTTTATTAACTCACAAATGTAACCGAAAATATATAACATGGACATAAATCTAGAAATGCTACTATGGGCTCAGTGCTAAACATCTTTTCTACAGATAACCAAATGACAAGCAATAGCAGAAAATAAATGCAACACAAGTTCAATAAACAGTGCTTTTCAGGTTTTTCAGCTCAGTCTAAAATACATTTTCAGGTATGCTACAGAAATGTAATAATCAAATGTAAAATAACTGCATAGTCTTCACTGTATACATTAAATAGCCTGTAAATGAATTGTTTTTGATGTTACAAAGGTTATTTATTCAGGAGCAGTGAGCACTTGTGTTTTTCTTTGACAGCATTAGATTTATTATTAGTTTTCTTTCACTTTAAGAATGAAAGCACAGATCTAATATACAGATACACATGCCTTTTCTTTCTCCACTGTTTACATTAAGACCTATGCTTTTTCTGAAGCCAAAACATGCATTTTGATGTAGTTTTGTCTGACTTTATTCATCCATGCTCAAAAAAGCGGAGGAGAGCTCAATTTAGTATTCGCACAGAGTTGACTCGGCTGTCTGTGTGCGCGCGCTTCAGATGTGTGTGTGTGCGCGCGCTTCAGATGTGTGTGTGTGCGCGCGCTTCAGATTTCCGCGCACACAATCCCGAGCGTCTTATATGCTCGCCTCGTGCCTGAGGGCAGTCCTTATATCGAGTCCTGATACGTGAGATTGAAGGGGAATGCACGCGTTGGTAGTAATGCATAGACGGACATTATATGAAAATGTGGACAGTGCCAAAATAAAGGTGTCTTTTTATACGACAGATATCGATATTTTACGCGTGGCATCGATGCATCGTATCGTCATATATTGTATCGATATATCCATATCGATGAATCATTACACCCCAAGTGAATACATCATTTGTGTGTTCGATACATATAAATGTGCAATAATCTGTAGTCGTAATTCGTCAGCAATGCTGCAAAATGTAAGCAACCTTGTTATATCTCATAAATGAATGACTGAATAAACTGTGCTAAATACATGTTATAAACAGTGAAGCTCGATTAAATCTAAATTTAAAAGTGAAAATATATTATGTTTTAATCTACAGATACCAAAGTATATTTCAAAGTGTATTTTAGTGGCAGGAAAATACATTTCCAATCTTACAGTATCCTACATTTAGGTTAAAATCAAATGTGGATGAAAAACATAACTACAGTGTGCTTTTATGCTGTTAAATATATATTTATATTTTTACAAATGTGTAGAAACAAAAGACAGAATTGACATATACATCAATAATATATTTACATATTTAATACAAAATTATTACAATTTTTGTTTTTGTACATTTTGAAATATATTTAAAATACATGTAAATAATATGGGTTAAATCGTGATTAAATTAATTACGGAAAGAAAACAAAGCCACTCTGGCCAAACTCCCACTGTCTGCACTGCTCAGTGAATCTCTTATTCACGTTCTTGCACCGTGTTAATTATGATGAAAGCATTCATGAGAGTGCAGAAATTAAGAAAGCTCATTGAATTTGTTTGCTCAACAGACATGATTGCAATGATCAATGCGTAGAGCTATACTTTGATTTATAATGATTTTAAATGATTAAATGATGGTTTTTGTTGCTAAAAAAATCCTTCAAAAATTATAAGTGCATCCCAGGAATTATTTTGTACAAAATTATATTCATGACCCCCGCAATTCGTGTATTTCATAACACTGGCAGCCCTCGCATGCTTTTAAAAGCACGTCTTCTATTTTTCTTTGGACTAATTCAAAATCTGGAAATTGTAATTATTTCTTCATCTCAACACAGTATTTTATGAGCTTGTCTGAAACAATCCCAGTTTCTTTATGTTCACTGATATTTACACCACATGAAAACACATGCCGGCGGTGTCTAATTTCTGTTTGGGCTTAAACTCAAAGCTTAAGCGTTCGCATCTTTTGCTGAGTAAATAAAAGCAGAGCTGCTGAAGGAATGACCAATTCAATCTCTGCCTTCTGCGGCTTCTCTGCCAGAAGCACAACTGTTTATTTGGAGAGCAAGCTGACACCCGGTGACTTAAGGTGTCTGCTCTCGGCCTCTTGTGAAAACGGTCTCGAAGTTCAGCGACTCGCCAAAAGCTGAGCGGTGAGCGGCCACGCTTTCATCTGCCATTACTTCAGGCTGTAGGCAGCCGAGCAAGTTCACATGGCGACCGTCACCGCACTGACTGAGCGAGCTGGATCAGTGGTGTGCATTAGAGGAGAGCAATCTGGAGCTGATAGAAGAAGAGATTCGCCAGCTGTTAACATTTAGCATAAGATGCGATGGCCAAACCCAGCGCTGTTGAGTCGCTGCACTCCAAAGCGTTTCATTTGCATGGATGCATTTCTCATTAACTGCAATACTGGCTCTTGGGAAGCAAAAAGACATGATTAGAAACAAAATATAGATATCTGCACTCATCCAACCGTGTTACAGATCAAAGGAAAATATCTTCCAAAAAACTGGCAAATAAAAAACATCATTTTTGTGCGGCGAGCAACCAATGATCTGGAAAGCCTTTGTGACAGAATTGTAATGAATATGAATAAATTGATCCAGAACGAATGATTGTAAATGGACAGCCTGCTCAGAACTGCATGATGGATGAACAAATGAGAAATGAGCAATGATGCGTTACAGTAAATGTAGGAACTGAACTTGAGCAAATTACCTTAATGATCCACTTCATCAGGAAATTCACATAATACAGACAAAGTACTCATTTTAATCTGTTCATGTCAAACTGTGGAACTAAAGATGAGTGGCATGATCATAAAATATGTCATCTTTTAGACTTTATTACCCTGGGGTAGATATAGCAGAGCTATCACAGAGTAAAGCAGCGGAGCTTTTATTAAGACACAGTCAAGCTTTTCCTCTCCTGTCGAGCGTATGCGAGGTAAACAGTGCTGTTTTATCAGACTAGATACATGTGAAAGATCTGTTATAATGCTACTCTGTGCATCCGTCACCTGTCTAATAAAACACATAACATATTAAAGCATCTTTGGTGTTTCCATGTTTTCTATAAAACAAACCGGAAATCGAGGGAGTATGACGTCATTGTCAGGCGACGCAAGGACACCATGGACACATCCGTTTTACTAGTTAAAATATCGTATTTCTCTGGATTTAAACATTTTTAGAAACATTTGGGATATTGTACACAAACCCAAGCAGGTAGAGAGAGTATCTACACAGCGTCTCAGTAGTTGTCTATTACAAGGTTTTGGTGAACTACATTGATTATGCTGATTCTATTGATTAAACGCAGTTCAGACTCGTGAAGTGGAATAGGTTTTCACCGAGGCTTCAGCTGATGTGCATTCCTCATCTAAATGATAATCAGTTCAGCCCACGGCTCAGCTTTTTGCCCGTCGAGACCAAAATGAAAAGCACACAGATGAGAGAAACGAATCTAAACAAAACTAAACAAACAAAAGACTTCAGTGTTAACATTGATGACTAATGAACTGTGTTCACACAGCGTGGTTTACTTTTAAGTCTTCTCATGTTGTTCCAAGTCTGCATGTCTTCTCCAGGCACGACAGCTTTGAGTGAGGACCAAATCAAAATGTAAACACTAAGAGGGGATTCATTAATCAGCTGTGACTCGTTTTAACACATCGTATTCAACACCTGCAGTCCAGTGCAGCATGGCCAATGTCACTGTCATTCCTCTCTGCGCACACACACTTTACTATGTAAATGACTCATTTAGCACGGTTTCGTATTCACAAAAATAACCTGGCACAATTTGCATTGTGCAGTTATTACCAAATGAGGCAGTAGGTTATACATTCAAAATATGTTTGCTGCTTGTTCAGTATATTTAATTAAAACGAGCTAAAGCAACACAACTGCTGAACATTTTGTCAGCTTAATTTGATTGTGTTAAATCCTTGTATAGTAACCACAGGTCTGCACGGGCTCAAAACTGAAGCCCGAACCCGGCCCGTACCCGAGATCGTCTGACCCGACCCGACCCGAGCGGCACAGTTAAATTTAGAGCCCGAACCCGACCCGAAATCACCCCCCCCCCCGCCCCACAACGAATAACAACAAAAAAACAAGGAAAAAGGTTGCATTTCACGATTGCATGCAAAGAAACGGATTAATCAAGGCTCTGCCATTTCACAAACATTTACCAGTTATGAAAGTTTGTGAACATCAGGTGCAGCGGTCGAATACATTCTGCCGAGTTTATGAATTTTGTATGGACAAGAAGATGATGACCGTGCAAATTATGGTCATTTTTTGTCAGTTAAGGCTCGTTAGCATTCTGTCTACTTTAAATCAGACATAAGATCTTAAATAAGATTGTATTTATTTGAATGAATTAATCATTTATTTGAGAGAGAGAGAGAGAGAGAGAGAGAGAGAGAGAGAGAGAGACAGAGAGACCGACCGAGCGAGCGAGCGAGAGAGAGAGAGAGACCGAGGGAGAGAGAGAGAGAGAGAGAGAGAGAGAGAGAGAGAGAGAGAGAGACAGAGAGAGAGAGAGAGAGAGAGAGAGACCGAGCGAGCGAGAGAGAGAGAGAGAGAGAGAGAGAGAGACAGAGAGAGAGAGAGACAGAGAGAGAGAGAGGGAGAGAGAGAGGGAGAGAGAGGGAGAGAGAGAGGGAGAGAGGGAGAGAGAGAGAGAGAGAGAGAGAGAGACCGAGCGAGCGAGAGAGACCGAGAGAGAGAAGAGAGAGACCGAGAGAGAGAGAGAGAGACCGAGCGAGCGAGCGAGCGAGAGAGAGAGAGACCGAGCGAGAGAGAGAGAGAGAGAGAGAGAGAGAGACCGAGCGAGCGAGAGACCGAGGAAAGTTGCGCGTGCATGTGAACCTGCGTCTGCGCGTCTCTCTCTACAAGCAATGAGGCTTAGTTACTTCAAAAACAGCGATTTTACCCCCTCATTGCAGATAAATATAATGTTGTGACTTGCGAGTCAGTAGCCTGTCGAAGCTATTTTACTAATAAAAGTTTCCGTGCTGTTTGTGCGCGATCTCTGATATGTGTGTGCGTGCGTCTATGAAAGCAGCGAAGCCTCTCCATATAGTTTTGGTTTAGCTACAAACCCGAACCCGACCCGAGCCCGAAGCTATCCATTAAACATTAACCCGAAACCCGACCCGAAACCCGACAGTATTTCAGGACCCGCGGGTTCGGGTCGGGTAGCAGAGCTCTAATAGTAACTGAAGTTTACTTCATCCACTTATGACTCATTTATGCTGCATTAACGGAAACTGGGAATTAGATGTTTAGTCAACAGTATTCTTTGCATAGGGCTGGATCAGGACAGTAGATGTTGAAATTAAGTACTCTTTTGCGTTTATGTCAAGGGAAAGTTCATTTGTGCTTGACTTTTAAAGGAGTTTCTGTATGTTGTTGTGGTTCTCATTGTGCTGAGTCTGTGTTTAGATTGAGGGCAGTTCCATGATTAAAGACTATAGTGTGTGTTACTGCTCTCAATGTGCAATAGCTGTGCTAGTGTTAGTATAGTAACAAGTAACTTCTTACTTATTTGTTGAATTTGCATGCAAACATATATTATTTGTTATCTACATGTTATCGACACAGACTCTTTAACATTAGTGAACATTAAACACTAACAGGCTTCTCAGTTTACGCAAAAATATCTACTCTAATATACCAGAAACTATGAAGGAATATAACTGAGCTGAAATAACAACAACAACAACAAAAACATTGCCTAAGTTCAGCCCAAAGTTTTCTGTCAATGTTTAGCTGCACTAAATGAGTGAAGAACAAACATACAGAATATATTTAAAGTAAGAGTTTGCTCTCAGTTTGTTTGGTTTGGTCTCATGTTGAGTAAAGAGTACCTGCGTTTAACAGCTATTTACACTAAATTGTGTCTAACTAATTTTTCCAGTAATTATTAACTAATTACTTATAAGAAGTAGTATTAACTCTGGATCGTTAAAATGGAACTGCTACTACTATTTAAATAATCAATATGATTAATTAAACATGAAAAATCACACAAAATTAATTAATCTTAATTTTAACACACACATTTAGTTAAATAGTCAATGTTTTTTTTATATTATTATTCCTATATCAGCTCAAGTAAATTGAATAGATATCCGCTTATTCAAGTCTGTAATTTTGAGTAAATGGAAAAAAAAAACGTTATGTTTTACTTTTAAAAGAGTCTCTGTAGTTTAAATAATGCATTGAAGGAAGACATTATCTGTCACTTGTAGCCCAGGGTTTGAGAGGAAGGATATTTCAAACAAATATCATTGTAATCATTGTCCAGGAACATGTCCATGCATTGCGTCCATTTATATGTGCGTTTGCTTCAATGTAATTTGTCTAGGTCAAGTTGTTTACATAATTCCCTGTGCGTTGACACCGGACGCGGCGAGAGCATCAAAGTGGCCGGAAGTCATTCATTTTCAATGAGAGCCGGCGGCGAGCTCCGGCGAGAGGGGCGCGGCACGTTTTGGGCGATGAGAGCGTCGAGGGGAGTTGAAATCAGGTTAACTTTATGGTAATGAGCTATGACGCGGTTCGGCGGCAACCAATCAGAATGTAGAAGTCCTCCGCTTGAGAGGACTCCAGAGAACGCACCCCGTAAACTTCGGTTCCCACCACATTAGTTCCAGAGCACAATGGAGGAGAAGTTAATAATTGCTGTGGCGGGTTTCCCGGTCATATATGACGTGCCCCTGTTTGCGTACAGGGACATAAATAAAAAAAATGATCCATCGTGATGTGAACTTGATAAGAAGGCGCGCAACACTATTTATAGGGGACATTTTCCCGCTATAATGTTTGTTTTTCAGCGGGAATTCAATTCATTTGCTCAAAACAATACAGAGGCTAGTAAATGTCTCCTATAATGTTGAAATTAGACGAGCACTTAACCATGAACACAAATCCACACCACACAAATGGCTTTTAATTGGTTTATTTAGTTAGCAAACATGTAACTACAATAAAGTTCTTTACATCGATCAATTTCTCACTTTCACATTTTAAATATTTCATGAGGTTAACCTATACTCTACTTGTGATCAGTCTGCACAAGATCAACGAGCGTGTTTGCTTTGCGGCTCCTTTAAATACAAGACAAGCATACGATCTACGTCACAACGTCAGAGCGTCCACGAATCTTTCTACAGCGTTGCTGGCCAGGGCGACTTTTGACGCTCTCGCCGCGTCCGGTGTGAACGCACAGTTAGTGAATCGGATATTAAACAAGTTCAGTCAGAAAGTGCAAGAAAACACTTATAGCAGACACCACGAGGAATACGACGTGAGGCATATTCTGAACTAATCAGCAGATGATCAGAATATTAAGTTTTGGGTGATGGTACTTTAAATCAAATTTGCATATTCAAAATGCTTGTGGATGCAAATTTGACTTCAGTTGATAAAAGTAACTGTAGGTGGAAGGTCTTACCATCTCTTGGTCCGGTTTATGATGGTTGAGGTATTTGGCGCACTCGCTGTAATTAGCCCAGGTTTTGTTGTTATTTGACGATAGCTCCCACGTCCCATTGATGTCACAGCGCCGGTACGCATAACCTGCGAATACAACACAACACATACTCTAACAAAGCAACCGTGCCTTCATTTAAGACATGCATGCATTGATTTCTCAATCAGACTGACAGGATAGAGCCACAGTGTATGAAATTATCAATGTTTGCCACTATTTACATTTAGCAGACGCTTTTATCCAAAGCGACTTACATTCAGGTTTTACATTTTTTATCAGTATGTGTGTTCCCTGGGAATTGAACCCAAGACATTTGCACTGCTAACACAATGCCATACCACTGAGCCACAGGAACACACACAGGAACACACTATTAACAGTGCTACAAATATGGATTAAATTATTGATAAAAGGAATACAATAAAAAACAGCCACCACTGAGGACAGATTTGAGTAAGACGTCCAATTAGTGTTTTCATGTGCAGGTCTCTAGTGTAATTAATGAATCTCTGAAGCTCTGCTGCAAACAGTGTTTAGCAAGGACGCTTGTTGTTTGGAAAGCCGTTCGAACCATCATTCAAATTTGCTCAAAATCTGTTATTACCAATGCTAGAGAACCTCACCTATTACAATAGAGCATTATATTATTGTGTACATTCAAGAATAGACCAAATACAGCCTAAAACATTTAAATGTAAACATTATAAATATATTTTTTATGGAAAGTAATGTGTTAGGTGGTTTTTTGCATCAAAAAGTATGAGAGTATTTCAGCGTCTTAGGATATTCGGTAACACTTTATTTAAAGACTGATTATATCAGGAACAATTCTCACTATTAACTAGATGCTTATTAGCATGCATGTTACTAGCATATAAGCTGTTTCTTAGTACTTATAAAGCACATATTAATGCCTTATTCTGCATAAACATATTTTAGATTAATCCACCTCATACCTAAACATAACTAATTTACTAACTATTAATAAGCAGCAAATTAGAAGTTCATTAGGTGTGTTATGCTGTAGTGAAAACCGGTCACTAAATTCTACCCATATTTTTACTGAAATTATGAAAATATCAGAGTTGTGAGAGTTGTAACAAATGTTCAAATCGGATTCGGACTCATTCTACAGATTTTGGAAATGACTCTGAAACAAAGGAAATAGGTTCTCAAATTATTGAATCAATGAATTTACAAACAGCTCCATTGTTGATTGCATAACATCCATTATATGCAACACTGACTACTGTTGTAGAATTGCACCACTCTACTTGGATACAATTTTTAAAGCTACAGTAGCAATTTTTGTATCTACTCGGGCTCATTGGAAATACGTGTCTCTTCCTTCATTTCAGCAAAACTCAAAAAATGTACCTATACGTACGATTTGTTGTAGTTTCCAGTTGAAAATTACACTAGAGGCAGAAAAACTTTTCTCACAATGTATGATTTACAGGGCCAGAGCTTTTACTAAGAAAGCCTAATTTTCACACAATTCCTTGCACAATATTATGTTATGACTTCAAAACTATTTTAACATGCTGTGAGATTTGAAAACTGATCGTTTTGAAAGTTAGCATCACATATACAGCTTCATACATATGGGTTTTCTAATGAAGCATGTGTCCTTAGCTCATGTGAGGTCAAGCACGTCGAACCCTGTGAAACGACAGTTTGACGATCAGCTCAAACGTGCATATAAGGAATTAAAATGGCAGGATTGCATCAGCAGAATGCAATGCCTGTCCCAATGCAATAAATACATGGCCATGGTCACGTATTTTAGCGCCTCTCACTGGACGTTTCACATTGAAACTGCAGCAAAACGTGCAGTAAGGTGCGTAGTATCTGTGTTTCCCTTTCCAATGAGCCTGGGTTGGTTTGTATTGTTTTCTCCCTCGGATTATTTGCTCGGATGTCACTTTGGTATCTGCTAAATGAATAAATGTAATGAAGTTCGGAACAGCACTGCTAGTTCTCAGTTCACTGGCCAGGTACACAATACATCTGCTTTATGAAAACACACCCTGTTTTGGTTATGAATACAAATCAAGCATGTAAAAATGTATGGACATATTCCAAAATGTTTGTCTGAAAGACGAGACAATAATTTGAAGTGCCAACTGAGGAGAAAAGCACAGGTTTTGGAGGTGGCGGCTTCCAAATGCTGGAAGTTGTCCATTATTGTTAAGGGAGCGCCGTGTGCATTAGACACGTATCAGTTAGCCACAGGTCAGCGGCTGCAAGCTCACCTTTGTGGTCGAAGTCATACATGTACTTTGGGCAGGCAGTGGACACCATCCTTCCAGGCAGTCCCTCGGGCCAGCAAACGATGCCATCCCACTCCGGCATGCAGTAACCCTCTATAACACAAAGCAGGATTGACATTTAGATAGAGCGAACTCCATCACACTAGAACCTGCACCACCCACAGATTCCAGCAATAGATGAATAACCTCCTCCACAGTCTGTGGACAGAGTCAGGGAGAATACAGTGTAGTTGACAGAAAGCTTCTCTGGCACTTGGACACATTTAGCTGACAGAGTGACAGTGCTACAATCTCTACAGGTCTATCTGTTCGATATACTCAGACTGAACAGAAGGTGTCAATCACTGGAACAATGCATAGCTTTCAAAGCACTGTTATCTTGTTTGCCCTTTACATACATGTTTCTATTGTAGTTGAAAGCCAATAGGACAGCATTCATAACCGATAGCATTCATAACCGATTTTATTGCAGTATGATGTAAAAAAAAATCCAGTACAAGAACAAACCATGGGTTAAAAAGTATTTTTTTACCTTAAAGTTGTGACAGTTACAACATCTTATGCTAAAAGTTCACGAGGACATATTTTTATGACATCTTTAATTGTGCACAAACACAAACAAAAAGGGTTGTGTGTTGCCTTTAAAGACATAGCTTCAACAAAAGCCCAGTTTGTTATACTCGTTATATGTTATACTCTATTTCCACCTGATATAAAGATGCATTGTCAACGATCCTATCACAAGTGGCGAGTCAAGATGCACTTTTCCACCGTGCATTTCAAATGCATCTCTTGTGACCACTTCTGTTTGTATCATTGAGACACCAGTCTAATTTAGGCCTGACAGTACTTTTTCAAGTACGGAGAGTGTGGCACACAAGTACTATTGACTGAACAAACACGTTACATGGATTATGAGTCATTGGGAAAGGAAATGAATGGAAATGAATACAGGGGTAACGACGGTATTTCTGCTTGTTCATTCGTGCCACCTACTCTCAGAGAGTGAATGTGCATTTTTCATTAATGTTGCATTTTATTATTTGCATTTATTTAGTCTGCTGATTTTGTTGCTGTCAGTTTTGTAAACCACTGCCTGGATCGACATTTCATTCTGTAACGTTACGCAGTTTTGATCGATATACTGTTTAATACTTTAAGATCACGTTATTTTACATATGCATATGCTTACATACAGTATGTGAAGACTTGTGTCTGGTGCTTCTTCACTGTATTTTGATCAAGACGTTCATTACTCTTTCAGAAGATACGTAATAGCACCTCCAACTGTACACCAGTGAAAAGTCAGAAACAAAGTTAAATGCATTTTCCAAAGTGGACAAAACCAAAAAGCTTTAGACCCCATTTACATCCGTATTGAGCATTGTCCAGCAGTGAAAGGATCAACAAAAAAATGATGTTTTTTTAACCAGGTATAAACAGAGCACTGAAGGCATTCAAGAGTGAAATGTCTCGCACACAACCATGACCTCTCTAGTATTTATATTTTTCTTCAAAAGTCAAAAGTTCTCTGCATATATGATTTTACATTATACACAGTACTATGGATGTACCTGAAGCAGAATACCTTATTCGGAAATTCACAAAAAAATGAATAATGCATTCTACAGAGCCCTAAACAGACATTGTTGGGTTTGCTGCGGTAGTTGGTGTTACACGGTGATCGGCCGTGCTGTGGTCGAATTACAGCATCAAAATGTGGACTCTGTGAAGTTTTAGGGTATCGTTTTGGACAGACCCACAGAGTACACATGATCACGAATTAAAACGCGAAAGTGAAAGGTGAGCATGCATTCAAAAATGATTTCAATACCTGCATATGGATAGAGGCTCCTCGATGCCCACACATGATATACTGCACAATTACCCACCTATATAATTGCGAGAGAATGCAAAAGCATTGAAATTCATTTTTTCCTCCCATCTCCATTTTCCATGCCTTTCTGAATAAGGTCATCCCTATGCAATCTGCTTACAATTAGATGTGTAATAATATTGTTGACCATTTCCCAACTTAAATAGCAGCAAATGTGAATCTGACAGAGTTTTGCAGAATATCACATATGTACACAATAAATTAATTGTATAATATAACTAGGTATCTTTAACGAATATACAAATTCAGACTGTCTATGCATCTTGAGATCAAGTTCAGAGCGAGTCTATCAGTGAATGGAGTTCTGCATCTATAATATTTAATGATGCTAACCACAATGCTTAATGAATGTATTATTTACATTGTTTGTACTGTGTTAGTTATGATTAAAGCATTTGTGAGAGTGCAACACATTAAGATCATTAAATTAAACGGACACGACTGTGATCAGCTACAATGCTCAGCACTGCAACCTTTTATGAGAGTAGATCTAAATATAATATTATAATCAACATTTCATTCTTAGTTCATCTTGGCAGGTGTAAAAGTATAATACTTTAGATGTGAAGATGCCAGCTAATCAGAGCAGTGGGTCTTTACATTGAAGTTTGAAATGATCCATCCATTTAAACAGTGTTCAAATCTGAGGACTGAAATCAGGGTAGACAATGCCATTTATTTCTATGATGGCAGTTTTTGATGTACAGTACAAGCATTATAAGTGCACCTCAGGAAACAGTATACAAATGCAGCTCAATGACCTTTTAAATATCCTGTTTCACTCACAAATATGACAAATTATGACAAAAAAGCCAACACATCTATGTGGGACGATAAATACAAGCTAATAATACTAGACTTAACTAACTAAAAGTTAATGACAGATTGTGCATGATTACATATAAAGTCTTTAGCCTTATTTTATCACCCCTTGAAATGAGTTTCTGTATTCTATGTAATAATAATTTTGGTGGATTGCACTTTAGTACGGCACATGTGACACCACTGAATTGCTTAAAAAACTCAAACACATTGAAAACATTTATCGCACCTTTTTGTCTTTGTTTCATGACATATTTTAACTTGGATAACACCAAAAGCACAAAGCAGTTTCCAGACATCCCAAGTCTCCCGGAAGTTCCGGGAGTCTCCCGCATATTGATAGCGGCTCCCTGATGCCCGCAAATGAGTTAAAATATCCCGGAATCTAGAGCGAGTGATCAAGAGCGCGCATGCGAGACAGAGACTGTGCTTCAACACATGTAGCGCGCGCACGGCAGAAAGGGAGAGGGAGCGAGGGACCTTGCGTGTGCGTGCGTGTGCTAGTCTGCGTGTGTGCCTCATGAAGCGCATGTAATACAGAGAGCGTCCTGATTGGCCTGTTTCGGTAAGTCAACCAATCAATTGTCAGTGTGGGCGGGCTTTTATCTCTTATCCCGAGTCCCGAACTGAATATTCAGTTCAGTATATCTAGAAACAAGAGCGCCATGGCAGAGGGAGAGGGCCCCAAAAAACGAAAATATAAGACACATTTTACCCAAGACTACACGAAAGTGTACCCCTGTCTTATAAAAGTGAAAAATAATGACAGTCTTGCACGCTGTACAGTTTGCAATAGCGACTTCAGCATTGCCCATGGTGGGTTAAATGATTGTAGAAGACATGTTGAGGTGAGTTCATCAAGTTTCATTTGATTTCATGTGCATATTAATCTGCGAAGCAAGCAGCAACAAAGTACAATGAAAGCTTGCAAGAAAAGTAAAAGGCATAGGATGTTGGAAATAGGCCTAGGCCAACATTTGCAGTGTGTGTAAATAGTTAATTTATTCAATCTTGTTGTTCATTTCAACTGTATTCGTGATAAAAGTAAAGTCATGTTCTGTGGTGAAATATCATATCCTTGGCCTCCTTTTTTGTTGTGGGGGGGGGGGGGGGGGTCGGCAGGGGGTTGTGCTTTCGGGATACCTCCCTGAAATGCTTTTTTGCAGGTTGAGATGTCTGAGTTTCTATTGCTGCACTAGTAACAATGGTCCATGTCATTTAACTCTCTGAAAATGAAATCGTGTAGGAACAAAAGAATGAAGCTAAGATTTAGACCACCTACATTCATTCCAAAAACTGTTCTTAAATATAAGTATGAAAAATGGCCACTTTTGATTAAAAAAGTCTAAAGGTCTGGAAATACATTAATGATAATCTACAATATCTGA
This sequence comes from Schizopygopsis pylzovi, assembly GCA_027422435.1. NCBI lineage: Eukaryota > Metazoa > Chordata > Actinopteri > Cypriniformes > Cyprinidae > Schizopygopsis > Schizopygopsis pylzovi. The sequence goes on along the minus strand of CM049826.1, from coordinate 32,721,423 downwards.
ACATTTTGAATGAGTCTGAATAAGGGTCTCAATGATTGAAGCTAACACATTTATGTCACAGTCCTGTCCTTATTGACTGTATGTGTCAGTGTTTGTTTTATGTATGAGCACATGGCTTTGTGTTTGTGTTGCCCATGTGCTCCTCTTGTGTGTCCTCCTGGTTTCCCTTTAACATGCCTATTTGTTTAGTCCTTATTTGGTTAATTTTCACTTGTTCCTTGTGTGATTTCCTTCCTATACATTATTTTCCTGATTGTTTAGTGCCACACATTTTGTGTTGCATCCTTTGTGTCCCTTGCCATGCCCTTTTGCTTTTTAGTTGTCTTGCCTTGTCCAGTTATCGTGACCTGTCTCTGTTTGTGTTCTAGCCATCAGCTCAGTTAGGCCAGTGGACTCTGCCAGCTTGTTTATCCCAGCCTTTGGACTGTCCCTCCAGGCTCTGACCCCTGGATTTGCCTGTATGGATTGGCCACTTATTTATGACCCCTATCTGTCATCAACTAGTCCTGTCTAAAGTTTCCTCACTACCTGACTTTCAACCACTCTGCCTGCCTGGTTATCAACCTGTCTGATGTCAACAATTCGCTGTCTGGACTTATCACCTGGTTTCGATTCTCATTTGGCTCTCACTCTCTTACTGTTATTTCAGTTTTTATTGCTGTTGCAGAGTAAGTATTGAGACTTTCTACTGTCATAACATCCACAGACATGCTCCTGTGAGCATGTAATACATTAAATAACCTGTAGCACATCTAGACATGTGGAGCTGGGGGAGGTGGAGGGTTTCTGATACAGAAAACACAGAATCAAACCATTTAACTGTTCAGCAGCAATCTCGCTGGCTGCAGATGCAACAGGGATGTAAACAGGCAGAACATATCCAGTCAAATGTCTGGATACTTTCCGAAAATTTCAAAATGTTTCCAAAAATTAAAAATTAAAAAATTCAATTTTTTTCAAATAATTTCTACAAATTCCTGGCAATTTTCAAGAAAGGTACTAGAAATCTGCCCCTTTCCAACCCTAGATGCAACAGACACCAATCAGCTTGTGTCATGTAGTAAATTATGTGATAGCTATCAGATTACATGTAAAAGACTTACCAGTCTGTGCAATCTAGAGTTTCATGACTGTTCTAGATAATACAGAGACTTGCTACAGGCAATACAGACATATTTTTGTGAGCATTTAATACATACTACTGCTGGACAAATAGCTCACAGGTACATCTAAAAAAAATTGAATATCATGAAAAAGGTCAATATTTTTTGTCACTCATTTCAGAAAGTGAAACCCATAATTATATAGATTCATTACACATAGAGTGACATATTTCAAGCCTTTATTTCTAGAAATGTTGATGATTATGGCTTACAGATAATGGAAACCCGAAATTCAGTGTCTCGGAAAATTAGAATATTACATAAGATCAATAAAAAATGATATTTTAAACAGAAATGTCAGGCTTCTTATGTATGTTCAAGGTCAAGTATGTTCATTTCTATGCACTCAATACTTGGTTGAGCCTACTTTTGCATGAATTACTGCATCAATGCAGCGTGGCATGAAGTCAATCAGCCTGTGACACTGCTCATGTGTAACGAAGCACAGGTTCTTCAGGTCATCTGCATTGTTGGTTCTGGTGTCTCTCATCTAGATTCTCTATAGGGTTCAGGTCAGACGAGTTTGCTGGCCAATCAAGCACAGTAACACATGGTCATTGAACCAGCTTTTGGTACCCTTGGCAGTGTGGGCAGGTGCCAAGTCCTGCTGGAAAACAGATTCTAGAACTAGCAAATTACCAAAGGGGCATTTTGAGCGAGCGGCGCTGAGTGTATTGAGCTCCCGCTCCACTCCACTCCGCTCACAGAACTCAGCTAGCTGAACTCAATCAGCTAGTGCCATGTAGTAAACGATGTGATAGCATCATATACTGTATAATGTAAAGCACCTATCAGCCTGCTCCATCTGGAGCTGGGGAGGAGGAGGGTTTCTGATAGTGTGCTGCGAGACTTGCTTATAGCAAACACCAAACCAAACCATTTAACTCTTGTGCATCAGGCTCATGGGCTGCAGACTCAACAGAGACCAATTAGCTTGTGTAATGTAGTCAATGACAGCTAGTAGAGTCTAGAGAATGTAAAGGATCACCTATCACCCTGCACTTTATAGAATTGAATGACTGAACTATATAGTTCTATCATGACAGCTCTCCGAATAGTTTATCATGGTGACAGATGAGACAATGTTAATGTATTTGGTTGTGGAGGAATAGATCTGCTATTCATGCTGATGCTATTATTGTAAGAACAGAGACTTGCCAATACATACACACACAAGCTGCTCCTGCGCAAACAGCATGCATGAAATTACCCCCAACAAAGCAGGAGAGAACATAAAATGAAAAATACAAGCCAATATAGACGTGGTCAGAATTGTTGAAGCCATTGGTAAATATGATCAAAGAAGGCTGTGAAAATAAATGTGCATTGTAAATCCTTTTGTATCACAAAATATCTCAAAAATCTAACCTTTTATTGGATAATAAGAATTTAAAATTAGAGGAAATATTGTTATGAAATAAATGTTTTTCTCTAATACACATTGGACACAATTAACGGCACCCTTTTATTTAATACATTTTGAAACCTCCAATTCCAGTTTAACAGCTCTAAATGTTCTCCTATAATACCTGATGAGGTCAGAGAACCCCTGACAAGAGATCAGAGACCATTCCTTCATCCAGAATCACTCCAGACCCGTCAGATTAACATCTTCTCTTCAGTTCACTCACTCATCTTCTCCAGGGTTCAGATCAGAGAACACCTGACACGAGATCAGAGACCATTCCTTCATCCAGAATCACTCCAGACCCGTCAGATTAACATCTTCTCTTCAGTTCACTCACTCATCTTCTCCAGGGTTCAGATCAGAGAACACCTGACCCGAGATCAGAGACCATTCCTTCATCCAGAATCACTCCAGACCCGTCATATTAACATCTTCTCTTCAGTTCACTCACTCATCTTCTCCAGGGTTCAGATCAGAGAACACCTGACACGAGATCAGAGACCATTCCTTCATCCAGAATCACTCCAGACCCGTCAGATTAACATCTTCTCTTCAGTTCACTCACTCATCTTCTCCAGGGTTCAGATCAGAGAACACCTGACCCGAGATCAGAGACCATTCCTTCATCCAGAATCACTCCAGATCCTTCAGATTCACAGCTTCTCCTCTTCAGTTCACCTCACTCATCTTCTACAGGGTTCAGGTCAGAGAACACCTGACACGAGATCAGAGACCATTCCTTCATCCAGAATCACTCCAGATCTTCAGATTCACAGCTTCTCCTCTTCAGTTCACCTCACTCATCTTCTACAGGGTTCAGATCAGAGAACACCTGACACGAGATCAGAGACCATTCCTTCATCCAGAATCACTCCAGATCCTTCAGATTCACAGCTTCTCCTCTTCAGTTCACCTCACTCATCTTCTACAGGGTTCAGATCAGAGAACACCTGACACGAGATCAGAGACCATTCCTTCATCCAGAATCACTCCAGATTCACAGCTTCTTCTCTTCAGTTCACCTCACTCATCTTCTACAGGGTTCAGATCAGAGAACACCTGACAAGAGATCAGAGACCATTCCTTCATCCAGAATCACTCCAGATCTTCAGATTCACAGCTTCTTCTCTTCAGTTCACCTCACTCATCTTCTACAGGGTTCAGATCAGAGAACACCTGACAAGAGATCAGAGACCATTCCTTCATCCAGAATCACTCCAGATCTTCAGATTCACAGCTTCTTCTCTTCAGTTCACTCACTCATCTTCTACAGGGTTCAGGTCAGAGAACACCTGACACGAGATCAGAGACCATTCCTTCATCCAGAATCACTCCAGATCTTCAGATTCACAGCTTCTCCTCTTCAGTTCACCTCACTCATCTTCTACAGGGTTCCGATCAGAGAACACCTGACACGAGATCAGAGACCATTCCTTCATCCAGAATCACTCCAGATCTTCAGATTCACAGCTTCTCCTCTTCAGTTCACCTCACTCATCTTCTACAGGGTTCAGATCAGAGAACACCTGACACGAGATCAGAGACCATTCCTTCATCCAGAATCTCTCCAGATCTTCAGATTCACAGCTTCTCCTCTTCAGTTCACCTCACTCGTCTTCTACAGGGTTCAGATCAGAGAACACCTGACACGAGATCAGAGACCATTCCTTCATCCAGAATCACTCCAGATCTTCAGATTCACAGCTTCTCCTCTTCAGTTCACTCACTCATCTTCTACAGGGTTCAGATCAGAGAACACCTGACACGAGATCAGAGACCATTCCTTCATCCAGAATCACTCCAGATCTTCAGATTCACAGCTTCTTCTCTTCAGTTCACTCACTCATCTTCTACAGGGTTCAGATCAGAGAACACTTGACACGAGATCAGAGACCATTCCTTCATCCAGAATCACTCCAGATCTTCAGATTCACAGCTCCATGTTAGTGCTTCTTCTCTTCAGTTCACCTCACTCATCTTCTACAGGGTTCAGGTCAGAGAACACCTGACACGAGATCAGAGACCATTCCTTCATCCAGAATCACTCCAGATCTTCAGATTCACAGCTTCTCCTCTTCAGTTCACTCACTCATCTTCTACAGGGTTCAGGTCAGAGAACACCTGACACGAGATCAGAGACCATTCCTTCATCCAGAATCACTCCAGATCCTTCAGATTCCCAGCTCCATGTTAGTGCTTCTCCTCTTCAGTTCACCTCACTCATGTTCTACAGCAGGGGTATTCAACTAAAATGTACAGAGGTCCAGTTAGAGAAAATTTCTTGAAGCAAAGGTCCGGAAAATCCTAATGTCTTACTATTTAGTGTGATAGCTTATATATTTTATAGCTTTTATATATTAATAAGTAGCCTAGTTGTTGTTCCAGCATCTGCATGTAATAAATACCTGCCTGCCTAATCAAATTAATTCAGAAACTTGTTGACAATATTTATTGTCATGTTACATAGAACTGAACATATATGTATGACTGTAGATATGTATATTTTTTTCATTAACAAAATAAAAGTAGGGCTGTATTTCAAAATAAGAGAAAATAAATAAAATGTGAAAATTGTGTATGTTCAAATAAAGTGCTTAACTTCAGACACATAAAATAAAGGGAGGAAAAGCTTGAATTTCTCATTTTCTGTTTTATATCTTGACTCAACAATCGCAACCAATTTTACAAATAATTAATCTCAACACATCTTAACAATTGAACAGGTTTAGAATATCACCAGTTTGTACCGCTCTTATATCCCACTCCTCTGCTGTTGTTCCTTATTTTTATCTCCCTTTCTCCGTCTTACTCGCCTGTTTCTCAACTTTCTCAGCGCAGTCGTCTGTATCTCTCCGTTTGTTTTCTACATGTTTCGCTATCTTTCTTTTTCTTTCTATCGTCTTTTCATGTGTTACTAGCCGCGAACTCTCTCATCTGTCTGCACTCTCTCGAGTCGCAATGTTTACCAGACTTGATTGGCTGAGTGGTATCACGTGGGATGTCTTAACTCGCATGCAATTGGTCTGTGCGTTTCCACTACCACTACCGTAAAGATTACAAAAGCTGCGGCGGTTGAAATAGAAGCGCCCCGTCAGGTTTTAGATCATAACCTTATTTTTTGGCTGTAGGTCCGGGTCCGTGTGGGACGGCTTTTGGGTCCGGACCCGGTAAAACAATCTTCCACCGGTATATTTTCTCTTTAAGTTAAGTAACTGCTACTCTAATATTATATCTGTTAAACAACAATCTCAAATTACCATCATCATTCGTGTCAAACCCTAGACTCCTCAATCGACAACACCTGACTCTTTCGATCACTCTCTCTCGATCCACTAGTTCTTCTCCTTACCTCTTCTAAGACCAAGCTCTTCTCCTTACCATACTCTCAACCTCTCATCATTTCTACACTTATCCAGTCAGGATCATCCAGTCTCTCTTCAGTTCACCTCCTCATGTTCTACAGGGTTCAGGTCAGAGAACACCTGACAAGAGATCAGAGACCATTCCTTCATCCAGAATCACTCCAGATCTTCAGATACACAGCTTCTTCTCTTCAGTTCACTCACTCATCTTCTACAGGGTTCAGGTCAGAGAACACCTGACACGAGATCAGAGACCATTCCTTCATCCAGAATCACTCCAGATCTTCAGATTCACGCTTCTTCTCTTCAGTTCACCTCACTCATCTTCTACAGGGTTCAGATCAGAGAACACCTGACCCGAGATCAGAGACCATTCCTTCATCCAGAATCACTCCAGATCTTCAGATTCACGCTTCTTCTCTTCAGTTCACCTCACTCATCTTCTACAGGGTTCAGATCAGAGAACACCTGACACGAGATCAGAGACCATTCCTTCATCCAGAATCACTCCAGATCTTCAGATCACAGCTTCTTCTCTTCAGTTCACTCACTCATCTTCTACAGGGTTCAGGTCAGAGAACACCTGACCGAGATCAGAGACCATTCCTTCATCCAGAATCACTCCAGATCTTCAGATTCACCGCTTCTTCTCTTCAGTTCACCTCACTCATCTTCTACAGGGTTCAGATCAGAGAACACCTGACACGAGATCAGAGACCATTCCTTCATCCAGAATCACTCCAGATCTTCAGATTCACAGCTTCTTCTCTTCAGTTCACCTCACTCATCTTCTACAGGGTTCAGGTCAGAGAACACCTGACACGAGATCAGAGACCATTCCTTCATCCAGAATCACTCCAGATCTTCAGATTCACAGCTTCTTCTCTTCAGTTCACCTCACTCATCTTCTACAGGGTTCAGGTCAGAGAACACCTGACACGAGATCAGAGACCATTCCTTCATCCAGAATCACTCCAGATCTTCAGATTCACAGCTTCTTCTCTTCAGTTCACTCACTCATCTTCTACAGGGTTCAGGTCAGAGAACACCTGACACGAGATCAGAGACCATTCCTTCATCCAGAATCACTCCAGATCTTCAGATTCACAGCTTCTTCTCTTCAGTTCACCTCACTCATCTTCTACAGGGTTCAGATCAGAGAACACCTGACACGAGATCAGAGACCATTCCTTCATCCAGAATCACTCCAGATCTTCAGATTCACAGCTCCATGTTAGTGCTTCTTCTCTTCAGTTCACTCACTCATCTTCTACAGGGTTCAGGTCAGAGAACACCTGACACGAGATCAGAGACCATTCCTTCATCCAGAATCACTCCAGATCTTCAGATTCACAGCTTCTTCTCTTCAGTTCACCTCACTCATCTTCTACAGGGTTCAGATCAGAGAACACCTGACACGAGATCAGAGACCATTCCTTCATCCAGAATCACTCCAGATCCTTCAGATTCACAGCTTCTCCTCTTCAGTTCACCTCACTTATCTTCTACAGGGTTCAGATCAGAGAACACCTGACACGAGATCAGAGACCATTCCTTCATCCAGAATCACTCCAGATCTTCAGATTCACAGCTTCTCCTCTTCAGTTCACTCACTCATCTTCTACAGGGTTCAGATCAGAGAACACCTGACACGAGATCAGAGACCATTCCTTCATCCAGAATCACTCCAGATCCTTCAGATTCACAGCTTCTCCTCTTCAGTTCACCTCACTCGTCTTCTACAGGGTTCAGATCAGAGAACACCTGACACGAGATCAGAGACCATTCCTTCATCCAGAATCACTCCAGATCCTTCAGATTCACAGCTTCTTCTCTTCACCTCACTCATCTTCTACAGGGTTCAGATCAGAGAACACCTGACATGAGATCAGAGACCATTGCTTCATCCAGAATCACTCCAGATCCTTCAGATTCACAGCTTCTCCTCTTCAGTTCACCTCACTCATCTTCTACAGGGTTCAGGTCAGAGGACTGGAATGGCCAGCAGAAGCTTGGTTTTGTGCTCAGTAACCCATTTTTGTGTTGTTTTTTAGGTTAGTGTTTGGATTATTGTATGGTTGGAAGATCCAAACATGGCCCATTATAAGATTTCTAACAGAGTCCGTCACTTATTGATTTTTTTATCTGTTGGTATTTGATAGAATCCATGATGTGTCTAAACAAGATGTCCAGGACCTCCAGTAGAAATATAGGCCGACAACATTAAAAATACAGCAGTATATTTCATTGTACACATGGAGTAATTTGTATCCCTGTGTTCACCAAACTCATCTTGAATGTTTGCTGTTAAAAAGCTAATTTTTCAGTTTTATCTGACCACAGAAGCCAGTCCCATTTGAAGTTCCAGTTGTGTCTGATAACTGAATATGCTGGAGATTGTTTTTGGATGAGCAAGGATAATTTTTCTTGAAACCCTCCCGAACAACATGTGGTGATGTAGGGGATGTTTGACTATTTTTTGAAGGTTTTCTGACCCCAAAGCTCAACCTTTCTCTACAATTCTCCAGCTGTGACCTTGGAGGGTCTTTAGTCACTCAAACCTTCTCACCATGTATTAGGACGACATAGACACACATAATCTTCCAGGCAGTTTCGTAACATTTTATGTTGATGGGAAATTTTTAATTATTGCCCTGATGGTGGAAATGGGAATTCATAATCACCCTGGAGTGCTCAAAATTGTGAATATAAATGGAATATACTTAAGAGATATTTTACTCATAAGAATTTCTAGGGGTACCAATAATTGTATTTGAGAAAACATTTATTTCATAATGAGATTTTCCCCCATTTTAAATTGTTTTAGTTCAATGAAAGGTTAGATTTTTGTGATTTAAAAAAATAAAAGATAAAAAGGATTAACAATGCAGATTAATTTTCACAGCCTTCTTTGATCATATTTACCAAGGGTGCCAACAATTCTGACCATGTCTGTACATGCTGCTCTGAGTATATAAAACAAGCTGCTGCATCAATAGACATGCATATGTCCCCACACATGGTATGGCAGTAAACAGGACAGGATAATAGAGCCCTCCAAAACAAGCAGATCTACTGCCAAAACATATGTACAGCCACTGCTCCGACAAGCAATGAGAATGGCATAAACGCCAGCTTTGTGTGATTCGCAGCAAATCTGATTTGGGTTGAACTATCCCTTTAAGGACCTTACAGCCTGCGCCATCTAGAGTTTCATGACAGAACTAGATATGTATACTAAGTAAAGCTTTGGTTGAGAATTATCTCACTCTTGGGTACTCTCTCCCCACAGAAATGCCTTTTTGTTTTTTCCACATTTTCTTGGCAATGCTAGTATTTCTGGCTTTGCTTTCAGCTGCTGTTATTGAAACCAGGTGCCCCCAACTTGCCACAAATAACTAGTTAAGGATAAATCTCGGCGTATGGGTTTACTGCAGATTCATTACTTTCCTATGCCTGTAATTAAAGATTTTCAGAGGGAAAATCAAAGCACATGATGGAGCTCATTTTATATGCCTGGAGACCAGCTTGTCAATTTTTCGCGAATGTAATTAAAGGAGAGTTTCAGACAACAGGCCTGTTTTGCAGGACGCTTGTCTTGAAGGGAGTGTGCAATGTGTGTTTCACATTTCCAAAATAACAATAGCCAAATGTCGAAGTTTTTGTCTTATATATAGAGCATTAAGCCGCAGACCGCATCCAATAGCCCAGTGGTTTCAGATATAACTCCACACAGAAACAACACATATATAATTTCCCCAAATCCAAGGTTATGAGGAAGCTATCATCGTATCTGATGAGGCTGTGGTTATTGATGATGTCATTTGGGGTTTCTGAATAATATTTGTCTTCTCGCCCCCTTCTCGCATGAGATTTGGGCCTGGCCCGAATTGTGCCGGCTTTTTGATACATGAAAGCTTTTATAGCAATCTGGTGGTGTTATTTTACACCCAACCGCAAAGTTTGAGCGTCAGGCTATTTTCACACACAGGCCAGAGAGTCTCAGGGCTTGTGAAAGCCACATCCCTACACTGTGCGACTCGGGCTGAAACCTCAGTGTCTCTCTCAATGGGAACCTTGTTCATACCCCGCCATGGAGACTTGGTCTTAACCGAAGCACAAATGTGCAATAATAACAAATAAGAGCTGTGCAGTGCAGCGAGGCCTTGACTTGAGGTTGGGCTCCGCCACCTCCAGCCTGGACTAGAATAGATAAACCGACTCAGCTAACTATTTGCTGAGCAAACAATCTCAGATACACACGATGGTCTAATAATAGTTGGCTCAACGGTTAGTGGAGAATGCCACATGAGTTGCACATAAAGCATCAAGGGTGGTCTCACAAAGACATGGTCAGGGGCGAGGCAAAGCCATTGCTGAATCAATCCTCGTGTCTTTCCTCGCTCAGCAAGACAGAGGGATGTAGCGGCCAGCCGCTTCCTTTTGATGAAGAATTCTTGAAAATAGATTTGTTTTTACTGCTACTCCTGTAGGAAATCTTCTTAATGTGCTATGACATGCATTTATTGTACTTGGGCCAGAGACGTCTTTGGCAATTCCTCATCAAAGCAAGAGAACACTGATCATTGCTGAGACGGCGGTGACAGTGACGAGCGCTTAGTGCATCGTTTGTGACAAAAGGGAAGGGAAATTCATCCGTCTGGTCTCCGTGCTGAATGCTGTTACAATCTCAGATGCTACAAGAATTTATAACACGGTTGAGATGATAAAACTCACACAAGTATATGACCTGCTTTCAAAGACCTTAGGAAAATGAGTAACACTTTAGTATAGGGACCAATTCTCACTATTAACTATTTGCTTATTATCATGCCTTTTATTAACATATTCTGCATGTCCATATACTACATCCCTAATCCTACCCAGTAACTAAATGTAACAACTACCTTACTAACTACTAATATGCAGAAAATTAGGAGTTTATTGAGGTAACAGTTGTAGTTAATGGTTAATTTGACTCTCTAACTCTATCACTCTCTATTCTGATTCTATTCTTTAAATAAAAAAAACCTTTGCCCTTTTAGACTTTCACTCAATTCATTTAATAACCAAAAACTAACACTAGCTTTTCTAATCTTTTTGTATGCTATCTATTTGTTTTCTTTTTATGTATTATACAATTAACAAAAGCAAAAAAGGTCTCTAACACTAGCTCTATTCCTTTTTATATTTCTTTTTATGTATTATATAATAAAAAACAAGACTTGTTACAGCACTTGCATATCATTGCTCTTTTGTTGATTTTGATTGCCTTCATTGTACTCATTTGTAAGTCGCCTTGGATAAAAGCATCTGCTAAATGACTAAATGTATGTGTAAATGTAATGGTTTGTTAAGGGATGTCTAAAATGATGAAAAGGAAAAATATTAAAAAAAGGGTTGAGAAGTAAATTGGCCTCATACATTTTTTGGAAACCTTTTCCACGCCCTCAAAAAATGTCAAATGTTGTAACCATAAATGAATGCAGTTTTTCTTACACCTTGCATTTAAAAAATGCTTTATATATAAAATGTTTTTTTTAATTAGCTTTCATACACATTATTTTCAGAGTTGTTTTCTTCTTTGTTTGTTTTTTTATTTAGTTTTTTTGGTAATTACACCACTTTTGAATTATACAACACTTTTTATTACACAATTTTGATGTGGTTTTGCAGTGACATCGTGCCAAAACATGCCACTGCTATTATGTTTTTCATGCATGTAAATGGTTCATAGAGCTCTTCTGAATTTTCCCTGAAGAGCCACTGGTGTAAGTCAAATTCTTTGTTTAATATTTACCAGTAATTATTAATACAAATAAAAAACACCTTTGCTATACTTTTGCTATCCAGTTCTAGGATTTTCACTTAACCTCGGCAACACAAGTGTCATATAATTCTCTGGACTCGGTAGGTCAATATTTATCAAAATGTTGATCTTTATTATTTGGATGGCTATAAAAGGGTCTTTTAAATAAATATGGGTCATTTTATTCAAATGCCTATAATTCTTAAATTGTTAAATAATGCATAGTATCTTTTTAAACATCATAAAACAACTGAAATCTGACAATCGGGACCATGACGGGATGCTCGATGTCCTCCACAGGTCCCGCCGAGTCAGGTTCCGGACTTGGCGGTCGAGATCGGCGTTCCCAAACACCGGCCCGTGACTTCGTAGTGTAGTTATTCCACTCGAATAACGATGGAACAGTGCCTGCTGCTAAAACCCGTCTACCCTTAGCAGTAGTGTTGATTTCATTTTCTTGAAAATGTCGGCTGCATACCTTGGTGTGGGGGGTCACCGAAAATCCCGCCCTCCTTATTTTGTGCAGCCACCGTGCACGAAGGCTGGTGTTCTTGGGAAAGCGGTGGAAGCTCAAATGGCTGTTATACAGACCTGAAGCCGAGCAATGTGGCACACAGCAGTGATTCGTAGATTCAACCTCAGTTCTCTGAAGCTTAAATGAGTCACGCACATTATACTTCTTTTTCCGTACAGCAGCACTCATCTTGTTTGGATGCGGATGAAGACAGGAAGTAAACCGGAAACTGATATCCCGACTTCTGGCGACAGCGGAAGTTCGTCGCTACCCTTGTGCACAGAGCCCATTACGTATACAGTAATATATTCGGCTAAACCGAACTTATATTTTGACAGGTTGCCATGAGGACCTTTTAGGTTTCTGTAGCCTATGTATATATGATATGACGATCGTTTTACTCAAATGAAACCGTCAAATGCTCATGAAGATGAAGTGCGAGCAGTTCTGGGGATGTTGTTCATGTATTTATGTCCTCATTTAGTGAGACGGCAGACGCTGAAGTCACCGCGAGCAGCACGCGCTCGAGTATGTGTGTGTGCAGTAAATGAAACCGCACGTCTGTGTCATTCATTAACAGAGATGCAGAACATGCAGGATTCATATTTAAAGTTTTTTTGCGGCTTAATATTTATAGATACTAGTCCATAGCGCGAGTCGATTTAAGTGTACTGACCTACTTTTGATTAATTCATCCATTCTTCGACACATTCCGTGACATTCCGCGTTATACGGTAAATTACATTATATGACTGCATTCCGCGATTCCGCCCGTATTTTCCGCATCGCGGACATCATGGGTTATATTGAGGTGTTTTGCAACTTCAGCAACGTCTGCTACTGCTTTACCTTTGAGAGACAACTGATGCGTGATCACTGAGGCAGCTCCAGTTAGCATGTGCTTTTGGTGTGAGACTGCCTTCAGTTCTCTGCGTTGATTGGTCGGACTCGTGACTCTCTACATATCAGATGAGCGGTGGGCGGAGATTGCTCTCAGAGATTGAGAGATCGCCTCACTCTCACAGTGTTGAGCTCAGACAGGCTGCATCGAGCCAAATAGTGCATTTAAACATTAAATAGTTTCACCTGTATTATTTATTCACCAATAAATAATGTCACCTTTAAATAGTATGTTTGTTTGCAAAAAAAAAAAAAAAATTAGCAAAAAAAAAAAATTATCGGCAAATCTGTTTTTAAAATGGCCGATATCGATAATCGGTAAAATGCTTAATATCGGCGCCGATAATCGGCCAGGCCGATAATCGGTCGACCCCTAATTTGGTTGTGGAGGAATAGATCTGCTATTCATGCTGATGCTATTATTGTAAGAACAGAGACTTGCCAATACATACACACACAAGCTGCTCCTGCGCAAACAGCATGCATGAAATTACCCCCAACAAAGCAGGAGAGAACATAAAATGAAAAATACAAGCCAATATACATACAGACGTGGTCAGAATTGTTGAAGCCCTTGGTAAATATGATCAAAGAAGGCTGTGAAAATAAATGTGCATTGTAAATCCTTTTGATATTTTATAAAAATAATATCACAAAAATCTAACCTTTTATTGGATAATAAGAATTTAAAATGAGAGGAAATATTGTTATGAAATAAATGTTTTTCTCTAATACACATGGACACAATTAACGGCACCCTTTTATTTAATACATTTTGAAACCCCCAATTCCCAGTTTAACAGCTCTAAATGTTCTCCTATAATGCCTGATGAGGTTTGAGAACACCTGAGACGAGATCAGAGAACATTCCTTCATCCAGAATCTCTCCAGACCCTTTATATTCCCAGCTCCATGTTAGTGCTTCTCTTCAGTTCACCCACTCATGTTCTACAGGGTTCAGGTCAGAGGACTGGAGTGGCCAGCAGAAGCTTGGTTTTGTGCTCAGTAACCCATTTTTGTGTTGTTTTTTAGGTTAGTGTTTGGATTATTGTACGGTTGGAAGATCCAAACATCGCCCATTATACGATTTTGAACAGAGTAATTTATTGATTTTTTTATCTGTTGGTATTTGATAGAATCCATGATGCCATGTGTCTAAACAAGATGTCCAGGACCTCCAGCAGAAATATAGGCCCACAACATTAAAAATACAGCAGTATATTTCATTGTACACGTGGGGTAATTTGTATCCCTGTGTTCACCAAACCCATCTTGAATGTTTGCTGTTAAAAAGCTAATTTTTCAGTTTTATCTGACCACAGAAGCCAGTCCCATGTGAAGTTCCAGTCGTGTCTGATAACTGAATATGCTGGAGTTTGTTTTTGGATGAGCAAGGATAATTTTTCTTGAAACCCTCCCGAACAACATGTGGTGATGTAGGGGATGTTTGACAATTGTTTTAAGGTTTTCTGACCCCAAAGCTCAACCTTTCTCTACAATTCTCCAGCTGTGACCTTGGAGGGTCTTTAGGCACTCAAACCTTCTCACCGTGTATTAGGACGACATAGACACACATAATCTTCCAGGCAGTTTTGTAACATTTTATGTTGATGGGAAATTCTTAATTATTGCCCTGATGGTGGAAATGGGAATTCATAATCACCCTGGAGTGCTCAAAATTGTGAATATGAATGGAATATACTTAAGAGATATTTTACTCATAAGAATTTCTAGGGGTACCAATAATTGTATTTGAGAAAACATTTTTCATAATGAGATTTTCCCCCATTTTCAATTGTTTTAGTTCAATGAAAGGTTAGATTTTTGTGATTTAAAAAAATAAAAGATAAAAAGGATTAACAATGCAGAATAATTTTCACAGCCTTCTTTGATCATATTTACCAAGGGTGCCAACAATTCTGACCATGTCTGTACATGCTGCTTCTGAGTATATAAAACAAGCTGCTGCATCAATAGACATGCATATGTCCCCACACATGGTATGGCAGTAAACAGGACAGGATAATAGAGCCCTCCAAAACAAGCAGATCTACTGCCAATACATATGTACAGCCACTGCTCCGACAAGCAATGACAATGGCATAAACGCCAGCTTTGTGTGATTCGCAGCATGGTTTGATGCTACACTCTTAAAAAAAACAAAAAATACAAATCTGTTTTGGGTTGAACTATCCCTTTAAGGACCTTACAGCCTGCGCCATCTAGAGTTTCATGACAGAACTAGATATGTATACTAAGTAAAGCTTTGGTTGAGAATTATCTCACTCTTGGATACTCTCTCCCCACAGAAATGCCTTTTTGTTTTTTTCCACATTTTCTTGGCAATGCTAGTATTTCTGGCTTTGCTTTCAGTCGCTGTTATTGAAACCAGGTGCCCCCAACTTGCCACAAATAACTAGTTAAGGATAAATCTCGGCGTATGGCTATACTGCAGATTCATTACTTTCCTATGCCTGTAATTAAAGATTTTCAGAGGGAAAATCAAAGCACATGATGGAGCTCATTTTATATGCCTGGAGACCAGCTTGTCAATTTTTCGCGAATGTAATTAAAGGAGAGTTTCAGACAACAGGCCTGTTTTGCAGGACGCTTGTCTTGAAGGGAGTGTGCAATGTGCGTTTCACATTTCCAAAATAACAATAGCCAAATGTCGAAGTTTTTGTCTTATATATAGAGCATTAAGCCGCAGACCGCCTCCAATAGCCCAGTGGTTTCAGATATAACTCCGCACAGAAACAACACATATATAATTTCCCAAAATCCAAGGTTATGAGGAAGCTATCATCGTATCTGATGAGGCTGTGGTTATTGATGATGTCATTTGGGGTTTCTGAATAATATTTGTCTTCTCGCCCCCTTCTCGCATGAGATTTGGGCCTGGCCCGAATTGTGCCGGCTTTTTGATACATGAAAGCTTTTATAGCAATCTGGTGGTGTTATTTTACACCCAACCGCAAAGTTTGAGCGTCAGGCTATTTTCACACACAGGCCAGAGAGTCTCAGGGCTTGTGAAAGCCACATCCCTACACTGTACGACTCGGGCTGAAACCTCAGTGTCTCTCTCAATGGGAACCTTGTTCATACCCCGCCATGGAGACTTGGTCTTAACCGAAGCACAAATGTGCAATAATAACAAATAAGAGCTGTGCAGTGCAGCGAGGCCTTGACTTGAGGTTGGGCTCCGCCACCTCCAGCCTGGACTAGAATAGATAAACCGACTCAGCTAACTATTTGCTGAGCAAACAATCTCAGATACACACGATGGTCTAATAATAGTTGGCTCAACGGTTAGTGGAGAATGCCACATGAGTTGCACATAAAGCATCAAGGGTGGTCTCACAAAGACATGGTCAGGGGCGAGGCAAAGCCATTGCTGAATCAATCCTCGTGTCTTTCCTCGCTCAGCAAGACGGAGGGATGTAGCGGCCAGCCGCTTCCTTTTGATGACGAATTCTTGAAAATAGATTTGTTTTTACTGCTACTCCTGTAGGAAATCTTCTTAATGTGCTATGACATGCATTTACTGTACTTGGGCCAGAGACGTCTTTGGCAATTCCTCATAAAAGCAAGAGAACACTGAGCACTGCTGAGACGGCGGTGACAGTGACGAGCGCTTAGTGCATCGTTTGTGACAAAAGGGAAGGGAAATTCATCCGTCTGTTCTCCGTGCTAAGTGCTGTTACAATCCCAGATGCTACAAGAATTTATAACACGGTTGAGATGATAAAACTCACACAAGTATATGACCTGCTTTCAAAGACCTTAGGAAAATGAGTAACACTTTAGTATAGGGACTCACTATTAACTATTTGCTTATTATCATGCATATTATTAACACTGTTTATTAGTACTTATAAAGCACATATACATATTCTGCATGACCATATACTACATCCCTAATCCTACCCAATAACTAAATGTAACAACTACCTTACTAACTACTAATATGCAGAAAATTAGGAGTTTATTGAGGTAACAGTTGTAGTTAATGGTTAATTTGACTCTCTATCTCTAGCACTCTCTATTCTGATTCTATTCTTTAAATAAACAAAAAAAACTTTGCCCTTTTAGACTTTCACTCAATTAATTTAATAACTACTTGTTTTCTAAAAAAAAAAAAAAACACTAGCTTTTCTAATCTTTTTGCATGCTATCTATTTGTTTTCTTTTTATGTATTATACAATTAACAAAAGCAAAAAAGGCCTCTAACACTAGCTTTTCTAATCTTTTTGTATTCTGTTTTCTTTTAATGTATTATATAATAAAAAACAAGACTTGTTACAGCACTTGCATATTATTGCTCTTTTGTTGATTTTGATTGCCTTCATTGTACTTCATTTGTAAGTCGCCTTGGATAAAAGCATCTGCTAAATTACTAAATGTATGTGTAAATGTAATGGTTCGTTAAGGGATGTCTAAAATGATGAAATTAAAAAAAGGGTTGAGAAGTAAATTGGCCTCATACATTTTTTGGAAATCTTTTCCACACTCTCAAAAATGTCAAATGTTGTAACCATAAATTCATACACATTATTTTCAGAGTTGTTTTCTTCTTTGTTTGTTTTTTTATTTAGTTTTTTTGGTAATTACACCACTTTTGAATTATACAACACTTTTTATTACACAATTTTGATGTGGTTTTGCAGTGACATCGTGCCAAAACATGCCACTGCTATTATGTTTTTCATGCATGTAAATGGTTCATAGAGCTCTTCTGAATTCTCCCTCGAGAACCACTGGTGTAAGTCAAATTTTTTGTTTAATATTTACATTGAATTAATAATAAAAATAAAAATACCTTTTGCTTTACTTTTGCTATCCAGTTCTAGGTTTTTCACTTAACCTCGGCAACACAAGTGTCATATAATTCTCTGGACTCGGTAGGTCAATATCTATCAAAATGTTGAACTTTATTATTTGGATGGCTATAAAAGGGTCTTGTAAATAAATATGGGTAATTTTATCCAAATGGCTATAATTCTTAAATTGTTAAATAATGCATAGCATCTTTTTAAACATTTTAAAACAACTGAAATCTGACAATTGCTGCTTTCTACTTCTTTCTTTAATCAAAAACTAATAAATAAATTAATAGGTCCAGATACAAAAAGGCGAAAAGTGTGAAATAATTGACCCAAATACAAAATGCATTGCAACCATTAGCAGTCACATCTGGTCTCAGCACTTCAGAAACAGCAAAAAGACATCATGCACGCTCTGTCTCGGAGGTTACACGCTTAGCCTAATTTCAATAGAAGTTCTATGATCAGAAAGACGTGTGCACCCTTCCAAAAGGGGTCAGAAAACAGCCACCAGAGAGAGTGCAGAGTCATCAGGTAAACAGGTCAGATCTGACTCACCCACCCAACACAGGGCCGAGAGCAAAGACCAGATCGCAGGAAATCTCAGCCAAGAGAACATCACTTCACATTACTGGGATGATGCCTTCAACAGATTTGAGAAAACATCATTGTCCTCGGTTTTTTCATGATGATTTTTGTATGTATGTGTAGTATTCTGAAGATGGCAATGGTGACAATAACAACAACAACAACAATAACAATTTACTATTTACAACTGAACTTTTTATATATATACTTAAATTACATACAAATATCCTGTCTATTTTCTTTTCTTTTTCATTCACGTTCTTTTGTACGTTCATTCATTCATTCATTCATTCATTCATTCATTCATTCATTCGTACGTTCATTCATTCGCTCGTTCGTTCATTCATTCATTCATTCATTCGTACGTTCATTCATTCGCTCATTCATTCATTCATTCGCTCATTCATTCATTCATTCATTCATTCGTACGTTCATTCATTCGCTCATTCATTCATTCATTCGCTCATTCATTCATTCATTCGCTCATTCATTCATTCATTCGTACGTTCATTCATTCATTCGTTCGTTCATTCATTCGTACGTTCATTCATTCATTCGTTCATTCATTCATTCATTCATTCATTCGTACGTTCATTCATTCGCTCATTCATTCATTCATTCGCTCATTCATTCATTCATTCGCTCATTCATTCATTCATTCGTACGTTCATTCATTCATTCGTTCGTTCATTCATTCGCTCATTCATTCATTCATTCATTCGTACGTTCATTCATTCATTCATTCATTCATTCGCTCATTCATTCATTCATTCGCTCATTCATTCATTCATTCGTACGTTCATTCATTCATTCGTTCGTTCATTCATTCGTACGTTCATTCATTCATTCGTTCATTCATTCATTCATTCGTTCATTCATTCATTCATTCGTACGTTCATTCATTCATTCATTCGTACGTTCATTCATTCATTCATTCATAACTTCTCTTCTTCTTCCTTTATATTTTCTAACTGAATATCATGATTTAAAATTGCAGTTGAGTTATGATATTACTTTACTGCATGAAATCTACAGGAAAGAGGATTTGTTTCTAGATTCTCTGAACAATGGGTCTGAATGCAGTTAAAGAACATCCTGAACAAACAAAAGGATTTGTAAGAGAATATGTTTAAAAACAAAACAATAAGCATTCATTTTCATCAATCCAAATGAATACAAGATTTCAGTTTCTACAAGTTTTGTTTATATGAACACTTCATTTGCAACCGGATTCACATATTTGTTTATAAGTGCATTACATTTATTCCAAACAAAACTTGACCATATAACAAAATGATCATATAATATTTGACTTCTTCAGTCGTGCACCTCTGAGATATTCAATCACTTCAGAAGAAACTGTCCTCACGCTTATTAGTCTGAGCCTGGGATTCAAAATCTCATTTAAATCTGGGCATAAACAGAATATGTTATGTTTTTGAAGAATATAAACGCAGAATTGTTATGACGTAATATAAACAAGAGCTATTTAATACATTCAATATTTGGTAACACTTTACAATAAGGTTCATTAGTTAACATTAGTAAACATGAACTGAGAATGAACAATACTTCTGCAGCATTTATTAATCTTAGTTAATGTTCATTTCAGCATTTACCAATGCATTATTACAATCACAAGTTGTGTTTGTTAACATTAGTTAATGCAGCGTGAACTAACATGAATAAACAATGAACAGCTATGAACAAATATGAATAAATAGTGTAATAAATGCATTGTTCATTGTTCGTTCATACAGTAACTAATGTTAATAAATGACACCTTATTGTAAAGTGTTACCATATATTTGATAATGAACAAAATCGCAAACGCTTCATTTTTCAAGCCCCACTTTATGCAATACATGCTAGTGGTCTCAGACTTCTGGACCCCACTGTGTATTATAATTATTCCTGTCTGCTATTCATCATTTCATATTTCTGAAGAAATCTGCAAACCAATGTAAATGAGACATTGGGAATGAGTGTAAACGCACTGGCAGTGACACGAAAGAGATGTCGGGAGGCATTAGGTGTGACAGAGCTCAGACGAGCTAACGTTGACTGTGTCTGAATGAGACGTCGTTTGAGAGCCAGATGTCTGCTCAACATCAGCGTCCAGCTGCACTGAGACCTGTGGCCTCTAATAGAAGATATCTACTGTCCCATAAATACCCCATCATAACCCAGCTGCTGGACTAACTCAGCACTGAGCTGCACTGCATAAACACAGTCGAGGCCAAATCAATCTTCACTTCCATTTCTTTTTCATTGAAATAAACCAGCTACTACTAATAAATGTGTGAATTTAAACTGGGCTCTCACTTTTTTAACTAATGAATTTCCACGATGTTCCAGTCAGCTGTGAATACTGGATAAGTCAGTATTGAGTGTAATGCATTCCAGTACATTAATTACTTTTCTCTTGAAAAGTAAAGTGCCTCCGGAAGGGCCCTGGAAGCCCGAGTATTACTTTTTATTATTCTGTAATTTAATCAGTTCTGATGCAATTGCATTAAAGGGATAGTTCACCCAAAAATGCAAATGTGATGTTTATCTTACCTCAAGGGCTTCCAAGATGTAAGTGACTTTGTTTCTTCAGTAGAACACAAACGAAGATTTGTGCAAGACAGTTGCAGTCTGTCAGTCATATAATGTCAGTCAATGGGACTCACGGCTTTGAGAGAGAAAAAAACATACACAGACAAAACCAAATGAAACCCTGAAGAGACACAGGTCTAAAGACACGAAACGATCATCTGTGCAAGAAACTGAGCAGTATTTATATCGTTTTTTCCCTCTGATCCTATTTCTCAAGTGGAGCATTGACACTCCTAATTGAGATTGTAGATAGTGTGTCAATAGTCCATTTGACAGATAGGTGGTAGTAATGCACTTATACGTCTGCGATCCGCCGTAAAGCAAGAAGAAGAAGACGCATCAGGAGAGTTGGATATTGGGGTGTATCAAAGGTATATAAATACTGCTCAGTTTCTTGCACAGATGATCGTTTCGTGTCTTTAGACCTGTGTCTCTTCAGGGTTTCATTTGGTTTTGTCTGTGTATGTTTTTTTCTCTCTCAAAGCCGTGAGTCCCATTGACGGACATTATATGACTGACAGACTGCAACAGTTTGAGTTAAAAATCTTCATTTGTGTTCTACTGAAGAAACAAATCACCTACATCTTGGGGTAAGCAGATAAACATCACATTTTTATTTTTGGGTGAACTATCCCTTTAAATAGTAGGCTATACAATTTGTATATAAAACAATAATGGATTTAACATAAAAAATGAATCAAAATACTTTGGTCAGTTCAATTAAGTATTTATGCTATTTATATTATTTATCTGAAAGAATAAAAAGAGCAGTTTCATGTCAAGCCTTGTCAAAATTGATATGGGATTTAGAACGTAACTTGTAATAAATAATGCAATACTTTTTAGAGAAAGTAATTATTCTGTTGAACATGTAATTATTAATTTTTTGAGTAACTTAAGTGTTTGAGTCCAAAGGAGATTGAGAAAGATATATATCTATATATATATAGAGAGAGAGAGCGAGAGAGAGAGAGAGAGAGAGCGAGAGAGAGAGAGAGAGAGTGAGAGAGAGAGAGAGAGAGAGAATACACACAAAAATAAGCAATATCCAGCTGATGATGAAATATTTTACCAAAATGTTCAGTAACTGTATCTTAAGGACCAATTCTCTCTATCAACAAGTTGTTTATGAACATATTGGCTGTTTATTAGTACTTATGTATATTCTAGACCCCTTCACCCTACCTACACTTAACAGCTACCTTACTACATTCATGCATTTAGCAGACGCTTTTATCCAAAGCGATTCAGGTTATACATGTTTTTGTTTTGTCAGTATGTGTTCTCTGGGAATTGAACCCACAACCTTTGCGCTGCTAACGCAATGCTCTACCACTGAGCCACAGGAACACACTAACTATCAATAAGCAGCTAATTAGGAGTGTATTGAGGCACATATTGTAGTTAGTTAGTTAATAGAGAATTGGACTTTTAAAAAAAATGTTGACCAAATGTTTTATGATTTGTGAATAACTTTTAAAATCAATTTTGATAACACTTTGCAATAAGGTCTGATTTGTAATTATTAGTAATCCTCTTAACTATAATTAAGTAACAATGAACAATATAATTTTTACAGCATTTAATAATTATGTTTGTTATTATTTATTAATTATTATACTCTCTCTTCAAGCTGATATTGGATGGGAAAAAGAAAGACCTGCAGCATACCATCTGCTCACAATAACTGAATCTGTCTAGAACAAACACACAAGCCTAAACATAAAATAATGGCTAGTAGTTACTGTCTGGCAAAATACATTACTACTTCTGAACAAATCACAATCATAAGCATATGCTAAACCATGTAATATAAATATGAAAATATGAAATACTCTAATTTGAACACACATAATTATCTGAAGCACAGGAAGTCTTGGAAAAGCACTCTTTCTGTGCCTAATGTGCTGCAGCTTGTCATGTTTCATTACGCTTGAATCGGAAACTGAACACCGAAAGGTCCAACACATATTCCCATTGAGTGAGAACCGATTATTGAGAGTCTGACGTCCAGATTCCTCAGCATTCACTCCGGCTCGGACAGAAACATCCTTAACTGTGTCATGCTGCGAGACAGAAGTGACCTAACACAAGTAACATAAGCCTGTGATGAGAAGAAAATAATACAGCAGTCTGCTTATGACAATAGGCCGCCAAAACGGTTATTAAAAATGAGACGGGGCACCGGGGAATGAAGTGACCACAGTGAAAGGAAACTGAGGTTACCATAAAAATGAAAGCCTTTCACACAGTCTATTCCCAGATCTTTATTTAACGTGGCAAATCACCCAAAAGGATTTGTAAAGATATGCAAGTAGCAGAAAAAATGCCAATATGACAACAGACTTTGGTTATGAGATGATGAATCATGTTTTAATTTGATTTGATATTGTATTTGTAAAGATTACCACATCAAATATGTCAACATAAATTGTGTTTAAATTATGCAAGATTTTGACAGCGTTTGTAAATGTAAAAAGGTGCATTAGATGATTTATAAATCATTTTAATCAGTTTAAACTGTCAGTTTAATTAGTGTATAATATCTGTTCAAATTATTTGTAGATTTTTAAAAACGGCATAATCATAAGTTGAATTTGTAATAACATTTTAAGCATTTTATTATAAAGTTATTCATTCTTTAATGTTCAATAAGTTCAATAGTAAACATTTACAAGCATAGTAGACCCTGGAGCACAAAACCAGTCTTGGGTCGCGGGGATTATATTTGTAGCAATAGCCAAAAATACATTATATGGGTCAAAATTATAGATTTTTCTTTTATGCCAAAAATTATTAGGATATTAAGTAAAGATCATGTTCCATGAATATATTTGATACATTTCCTACCATAAATATATTAAAACTTAATTTTTGATTAGTAATATGCATTGCTAAGAACTTAATTTGGACAACTTTAAAGATGATTTTCTCAATATTTCGATTTTTTTGCACCCTCAGATTCCAGATTTACAAATATTTGTATCTCAGCCAAATATTGTCCTATCATAAAAAATATCATACATAAATGGAAAGATTATTTATTCAGATGATGTATAAATCTCAATCTGGTCCAGGGTCACATATTATTTCACAGTTATAGCTATTTGAAAATATATTAACAAAGGATCTGTTAAGAATTAAATCATTTTTTGTTAATGAATTATTGATTAAAATAATTTGTATGTTTTTAAAAGTGCATAATCATTTAAATATAAATTAGAACTTTAATAATAACATTATTAAACATTTTAATTTACATGAACTAATGATTCATTATTTAATGTAAAAGTTCATTAGTAAACATTCAGAGTACAAGAACAATATTTCATATTTGTAGCTATTTGAATATAAACTAAGGATCTGTTGAACATTATATAATGTTTATTAATGAAAGTTATTATAAAGTGTTAACAATCACTCAACAGCGTTCACAGAAGTCTCTCAATGGCAAATGTTCTAGCAAAAGCAAACATAAACGTTAGATAAATGGTTTATTATTATACTGTTATATTACCACTAAATAAGCTGTTTGACTTTGTAGGGAGATGAACAAGAAGGAAAGAATCATGAAACTGCACAAAGCAAAGCACTTATTTTTTTAAAGATTAAATCCCTTTAGTGCACATCACGTCATATACTGTAGCAGCCCGTTTTTATGTAAGAAGAACTCAGTAGGAAGACTTGAAGGTGGCATATTCCCAGTAAACAACAACAATCTTATTGTTCTTTCATTACAATATTGAATTGAATCTGAAATTGACAGGTTTTGTTACCGAATGTTTTCTAAGACGGAGAGCATTTTTCCTGTGTGTGTGTGTATGTGTGTGTGTGTGTGTGTGTGTGTATGTGTTCGTATGTGTTGTGTGTGTGTGTGTGTGTGTGTGTGTGTGTGTGTGTGTGTGTGTGTATGTGTGCATGTGTGTGCGTGTATGTGTGTGTGTGTATGTGTGCATGTGTTTTGTGCAGTGTATGTGTGTGTTGTGTGTGTGTGTGTGTGTGTGTGTGTATGTGTGCATGTGTGTGCGTGTATGTGTGTGTGTGTATGTGTGCATGTGTGTGCGTGTTATTGTGTGTTGTGTGTGTATGTGTGCATGTGTGTGCGTGTATGTGTGTGTGTGTGTTTATGTGTGTGTATGTGTGTGTGTATGTGTGTTTAAGTTTGTGTGTGTGTGTGTGTGTGTATGTGTGTTTGTGTGTGTGTGTGTGTGTGTGTAAGTGTAAGTGTATGTGTGTGTGTGTGTGTGTATGTGTGAGTGTGTGTGTGTGTATGCGTGTGTGTGTGTGTGTGTGTGTTTGTGTGTATGTGTGTGTGTGTGTATGGTGTTCGTATGTGTGTGTGTGTGTGTGTGTGTGTGTGTGTGTGTGTGTGTGTGTGTGTGTGTGTGTGTGTGTGTGTGTGTGTGTGTGTGTGTGTGTGTGTGTGTGTGTGTGTGTATGTGTGAGTTTAAAGCAGGATGCTGACAGACAGCTGACTATCTTTCTAAACATCTCAAATAACGACGTGTCAGGACAGTGACATAGAAACTAATGAATTCTGTTGGCTTTGGCTCTGTCTGATGAAGTGTTGCTCAGAGATCCAATTTAATCAATGGCAGTTGATTTTAACCTCATCCTGACTGCATGTGTCTCAGTCAAGCGCCCTGACCCCAGATCACGTCCCTACAGACACATGTATCGACAACTGCTGCGTTTATCAGATATGTCCGTTCAGCAATGCTAAATTGAGTATAACAGCACTCAAGGCAGTGCTCAGTGATAGTGAATGTCTATGTTTGCCGCCCTGTTGAGATCAGTAGTCTGCTACTCTCAATTTTGTTTATTTTTATTGTTAATAATAGGACATTTTTGACTTACCAGTGATTTTATGTTTGGACTTGATGGCTTGCTCACATTTTCGTTTTGCACTTAACAGAAGATGGATCTGTTCTTCTTTAGTGAGGACATCATCAGCATCAACCTGTACAGACACACATAAATAATTGTATATAATTCAGAATTGATTTTAATGGGTATAATTTACCCTCATGTGGACATATTGGTAACCTTAATGCACTCACACATGTCAAGCTCGATGTAATAATCAATGTAATACTGTATATATATATATATATACTGTATAATTAAATGTTTATAAAAAAACGGAATATCATTATTACAGGGATATTTTTGTCCAAATTGTGTTAGCACTAAACTGAAAAAAAGGAATAGCAATTAACCTTGAATTAACTGAAATTTTAAAGTAGAAATAATTAAATATATATCTTTTCTTTTCTTTTTTTTAAGTATACTTAAGTTTTAATTGTAATTTCTGACTGTCTCACTGGAAAACCAGAACCAACCCGAGTCACGCTACATTCACAATCATTCGATTTCTTGCACATAATAAAAAATATTAAAGCTTTTTTTTTCAAATATCACGTGTGTGGGATATTTGTGGTTGCTTGATGGATAGCTGGGATAAAAAACATCATAAAATAAACTGTAATTTCATGAACTGCATCACAGACTTCAGAAAGATACGATGAATTCAGTTTGGCCCATGATGGATACAGCAGCCCCACAAAAGTATTTGGAAATCTAAACCAGACTTAAAAATGAATAAATGTATTTGCATTAGATAAGTAAATATCTAGGAAATAAGTAAATAAGCACAAGCACATTTTTCAACAATAGATATACTGTTTGTCATAATTACGATAGACGTATTATGATATTTTCTGGCTGTCAAACGCTAGTGGAAAATGTCCATGTAATACATTACGGTGAACCTGTTCTTAATCTGCAAGGTCTTTTCAGGGCAATTGACTGCACACTCATGAAAAAAGAAAAGAAAAAAATCACAGTCACACTAGTTGATTAAAAGTAATTGCAATTAATTTTTTAATTATTAGCATCCCCATGACTCTGTACAGGTTTGGAAAATGGATGGATAAATTGATTATAAAGTCTGGTTTAATACCAGATGCTTTCTGAGGTCACTCTATGCGCTTATTTGTAGAGAACATTTTCTGAGAGATGTGAACAGATATTTTATTCCTCTAGTGATAAACAACACCCACAGCAGTCATATATCAGACAGACAAACACGAAACCAACTCTAAGCTTCGAATAAATCCAGCTATTTTTATCTTTTTAATATCAGTCCTTGCTAACACAAGCTTTGCCAAGTAAACAAAAATAACAATATCTCTGTAGTTTATGCACTTCATATCCCAGTTGGGTTTTGGTAACAGAAAGTGCTTTAATATATTCTTATACCCATTCTGTCACAAAAGTGCAAAGTGCTTTTAAAACGTATTAAGGATATGGTGATTATTAGATGATATTAGCTCTTTTACTGAGTGCCTACGAGCTAAATAAGGTTTAGGATGAGTAGCAGACATGATTCATCTGCACTAAGATGTGATGCCAGTGCAGGTGGGACTTGAATTTGCCTTATTTTCTCTAAAACGTCTTATACTGTTACAGCCAGAAATGCCATATTTTCTACACAAGAACAACAGCTCTTCAGTGGGAAACCTGGAATTAGCAAGGATACCCCAGTTGGAGGAAAGTAACTAGGAAGTTATTGATTTTTGATTTTCAGTAATATTTAGATGTTGACCATCAGAGCTTATAGTTAACTAATGCTAAAGATGTATTTATGTTAGATATCATGTTAAATAGAGTTTATTCAGTCATGCTAATCCACTGGAACAACAGAAACAAGCGTTCATTGTTAATGTGTTTAGTTGTTTCAGCTTCTGTATTTTATTTCCTTCTTTAATGCATGTGTCACAATAACTGCCGATCTCTACCAAGTGCACTTAAAGGCAGCACACGTCTGTGCCACTAAAACTGCCAAAAAATTAAACAGATTTACTTGAGGTGGAGTTTTGTTTCACAGATTTTTGTTTGGATTCTCTAGATTTTGGTCGATCGTTAAAAGTCATTTTCACAAAAAGCTAAACATTTATATTTTGTAAACGTGTGGACGGATTAACATAGCACCACATGTGACGTGCAGAAAAATATCATGGCCACAAATTAAGAATTAATTCCCTCAAAATCATGGCAACATTATATATATTGGTTTTTATTTACTCAAAACAAGGGAACAAATGAGTAAAACATGGTTATAAACAATAAAGCAAAATATAAGTCATGGAAACTATTCATTTGTAGCCAAAAACTGTTAAATTAATTTAAGTAATATTCATTTTAAACCTGCAATAATAGCGGATCTTAATTATCAAATGTTTGATTATAGTATGTCGCCTGAAAACGTATTAATAATGTCAGTTTCACTGCTTATAAGATCAAATGAATATGTCTTATGTTGAGACGGAGAAAATGAACTCTGCATTTGATTGTCTTCATTGATTACATCCAGCTGAGTTACATTTACTGTTTAGATTGCAGTACATTGATTTCTTTCTGAGGGAAGGTGTCAGTGCCTGATAGACCTGCAAGGCTGGAGTTTCTTTCTTTGCATTTATTCACTGGTTCTGTTTAATATAGCATACTACACAGTACATGTGAAGTGTGCACAATATACTCATTTGCTGCATGCACAGAATGAATGGGTAACTTACTCGATTTGCTGTAATGTGCAATTAGCAGAGCATACTAAACTGGGTACTGTGTCCTGCAATACAATGTGCTCTACCTGATAATCCATTTCTAGCATGGAGGTCAATATAATACCCAGATCAATACTATCCATTAGCCTTCACATTCATCTCAATAGGGGCTTTTGCACCGCAGAGTTCTAGGACTAGTCAGCAGGGTAGCTCCTAGGGAACCAATTTCTTGTTTTCCTGGTGGCATTCGCACTGGCAGCAGGAACTCTGAAGCGGCTGACAGATGTTGTTTTGCGTGGCATTAATGACTGTCAACAATCGGTGAATGGAGGACGGCGTGATCAGAGCTGTTTTTGCTGTGTGTCGTGGGTTTCGTGATAATGGAGATGGAATGTAAACGCACAATTTGCAATGCGATTGCAAGATCAAAAAGTTGGGCTGTGGGGGGTGTTTGAAGGAACGTTTTAGGGGGGCGTGGCAGAGTCTTAACTTTGATAAAGAATATCTCTTTGGTTTTGAGACTCTAGTATTTGCAACTTCAGGGATCTTATCTATGCGCAAACAGCTTGTAACACTCCAAAGAGAAAGCAAAACTTGAAATCGCATCATATGACCCCTTTAACATATAATTGAAGCTGACTGCAGACAACAGGTAAATGCCGATATCGCTGTTTTTCTCATTTAAAAATGTATTTGAATTTGAATCGAGTCAAATAAGTATTTGATCCCCTATCAATCAGCAAGATTTCTGGCTCCCAGGTGTCTTTTATACAGGTAAGGAGCTGAGACTAGGAGCACTTTCTTAAATGGAGTGCTCCTAATCTCAGTTTGTCACCTGTCCACAAAAGCAATCAATCAATTATATTCCAAACTCTCCACCATGACCGAGAACAAAGAGCTGTCCAAGGATGTCAGGGACAAGATTGTAGATCTACACAAGGCTGGAATGAGCTACAAGCTTGATGAGAAAGTGACAACAGTTGGTGCGATTATTCGCAAATGGAAGAAACACAAAATAACTGTCAATCTCCCTCGGTCTGGGGCTCCATGCAAGATCTCACCTCGTGGAGTTTCAGTGATCATGAGAACGGTGAGGAATCAGCCCAGAACTACACGGGAGGATCTTGTCAATGATCTCAAGGCAACTAGGAGGACCACAGTCACCAAGAAAACACCTGGTAACACACTACGCCGTGAAGGACTGAAGTCCTGCAGCACCCACAAGGTCCCCCTGCTTAAGAAAGCACATGTACAGGCCCGTCTGAAGTTTGCCAACGAACATCTGAATGATTCAGAGGAGAACAGGGTGAAGGTGTTATGGTCAGATGAGACCAAAATCCAACTCTTTGTCATTAACTTAACTTGCCGTGTTTGGAGGAAGAGGAATGCTTTGGGGGTGTTTTTGTGCTAAGGGGACAGGACAACTGCACCGCATCAAAGGGACGATGGACGGGGCATGTACCGTCAGGCCCAGGCATTGAAATGGGTCGTGGATGGGTGTTCCTGCATGACAATGACCCAAAACACACGGCCAAGGCAACAAAGGAGTGGCTCAAGAAGAAACACATTAACCTTAAGCCAGTCTCCAGACTTAATCCCATTGAAAATCTGTGGAGGGAGCTGAAGGTTTAAGTTGCCAAACGTCAGCTCAAAACCTTAATGACTTGAAGAATCTGCAAAGAGGAGCTGAAGGTTTAATTTGCCAAACGTCAACCTCAAAACATGTGTAGAAACCTGGTGGCCAACTACAAGAAACGTCTGACCTCTGTGATTGCCAACAAGGGTTTTACCACCAAGTACTAAGTCGTGTTTTGCAAAGGGGTCAAATACTTATTTTACTGCTTAAAATGCTATATAATTTATATATATATATATATATATATATATTTATGAATATAACTTTTTTAAATGTGTTTTTCAGGATTTTTTATTATTATTATGTCTCTCACTGTTAAAATAAACCTACCATTAAAATTATAGATTGATAATTTATTTTTCAGTGGGCAAACGCACAAAATTCAGCAGGGGATCAAATTATTTTTTTTCCCCCACTGTACAAATATTTAATTCATGACCGGCATTTTGTTTTGTTCTCTCTCCACGTTCATCACTAATCATGCAACACCGATGTCCTGTCATCCGCCGGAAGGGCTTCCGCTTACCACAGTCAGAAAAAGTGAGAAAAAAGTGTTTATTACGTTTGAAATATGATATCTATCTGACAAAAACGTATGGATTCGCTACAGGAGGCCTTTACTCACCCCCAAGTTCTGTGTGAGGACGTTTTATTACGGTTGTGCATTTTCTATTTCACATTTTCTGAACTTTTGACAATAAACCAGGGCCAGGACAATTTTTTATTTAACTCAGATTCTGTATTCATGCTTTTTCACCTTTTCAACTTCAATTAATGTGTAATGTTGCTGTTTGAGCATAACAAAAATATCTGTAAAGTTACAAAGCTCAAGGTCCACTCTAAAACAAGATATTCTCTTTAACAGAAAACATTTTTCAAGAATTACAACAAACAGCGGTTTGCCAAACACAAAAAACATGGCAAGCTAAACAATCAGAGCACATTTCATATTTTGCAAGGAGGGGCTTCATCATAACAGTAACTAAACAGTGTGTTTGAGATAAACTGCGAAGAAAGGCGCTGCAATAATATTGAATATTTAAAATGTGATTTTGGAAAAATTCAAGCATGCAAAACCTATTCTAGAGTAACCCAAAAACAAATAAAGGCTTTGTAAAAGGGCATATTAAGATAAAAAAATTTATTATATATTATATATATAATATATATAGCCCATAATATGATCTATTTCTAAGTAAAACAGGACATTTATCTGCAAGAAAACAAAAGTGGAGTAGGACTTGATTATATTCATCAATGAACTGATTGGACAAAAAAAAAGTGCCGTCACATATCAGAACAGAGCCAGATGTTTTGAGGAAGGGCTTGTAAATGCTCAAAGTAGGCCGTCGCCCCTGCTGGTGGATGCTGTAACTACACTTAACACCAGACAACAGACAGTAGACAGTAAGGGATCAGTAAAGAAAACCATCCTCCTACAGTAGTTTCACCAGCTTCCTATTTCTCCTTAAGTAGCACAAACAGACTAGACATGCATGTGAATCATCCAAAATAAATAGAAGTCAGCCGACCAAAATTGTCTGCTTCACAGTGGCAATCATAGTCTCCTTCACAGCATCGTTTCCAGGCCTGTTTTTCCAGGCCGGGGATTTCTGACGCCTAAATCTCTGACCCAATTGAGTGGCAGCATCTGTAACCCTAATATTCAATCCATCAATATTTTCTCTTTTCTCAAGTATGGAGGTAAAGGGAAGTCATATTTTGGGCACTGAAAGGGTGTACAGAGGAAAGACGTGTATGGCTACACACCACAAATGGAACAACATTTTGCCACAAGCAAACACAGGATAGACACAGCTTGTTTGGTGTTGTAGATGGGGGAATATAGAATATTCCAGAACCCAATCCAAACAGCCGAGGATAGAAGACCAGGATATAAATTTGCTCAGTATTGACGTAACGTTATGCAGAGGTTAGTGAGAAACAGGACACAACTAACACATTTCATCAAATCTACATTTAGCAAAATAGCAAATAGAGAAACATTTAGGGTACGATTTATTTATTAAGTAGAAAAAAACGTGTTTTTTTACACCACAAATCTAAAAACACTGTTGTGTCCCCAGATCCCGCATTAACAAATACACATAAAAAAAAAAAACAGAAACATTTTAAGCGTTTGGCCATTCATCTACACGGCAATGGCATTTTGGGGGCCTAAAAATGCACAATTTTGAAAAAGGGTTTCATAGTCTTATAAAATTATTGTATGGATGTTATTGCCTCTGTGTAAATGACAAAACATGAATTTGTGCAAACAGTGACGTTGTGCGCATACATATGACATGTTTAGGAGATAGGTATGTGCACAGGCATGTAGCCTATTTCTTTACAAAGTGGCATCGCCATCTACGGGCCGCACATAATACAGTGGGTTTAGTTGTTTCGCAGATCTGTGTGAACGGGGATCGTTTTGATAATGTTGTCGCCTGTACACAAAACTTTACAAAAAGATTGCTACACAAAGGAAAATAATTTTCCATTTTTAGTACTGTACACTTGTTGTGTAAACATACCCTAAATCTCACAAATGAGTTGTTGACATAGTATTTTGTGTCATCTATATCAAGATAAAAAATTAAGGTTTCTTTCCCATCTTACCTTAATTATAGACATAATATTGATTTTGACACAAGTCACAATATAAGAGTTCAAGACTTCTAGAAGCAAGCTAAAATGTCATGGTTGCTTAAATGTGTTTTATCTCATTTTTACTTTTGTTAACACTATTGATAGGATTGGTGTAGGGTTTACAGCATAGTACATTATTTTCAAATGTGCTAAACCATTAACTTTAAGGGTAAAACTTTAGTATAGGGACCAATTCTCACTATTAACTAGTTGCTTATTAGTATGCCTATTATTAACATGTTTATATGTTGTTTATTAGTACTTATAAAGCACATATTCTGCATGACCTTATTCTACATCCCTAATCCTACCCAATAACTAAACTTAACAACTACCATATAACTATTAATAAGCAGCAAATTAGGAGTTTATTGTGGTAAAAGTCATAGATAATGGTTTGTTAATGGCAAAAATTGGACCTTAAAATAATGTAAATACTCCTAACTTGCAGCATATTAATAGTTAGTAAAGTAGTTGTTAAGTATGAGATGGATTTAGGGATCTAATAATACTGTAAAGCTGCTTTGACACAATCTGCACCGTAAAAAGGCTTTATACATAATGGTGACTTGACTTGACATAGAACATGTTCATAGGGCATTAATATGTGCTTTAGTTATTAATAAGCAGCCAATATGACCACTAATATGCATGCTAACAAGTAAGTAGTTAATAGTGAGAATTGGTTCTTTACGTAAACTAATAAAACATTACCAGATTAAAATTCATGAAACATGCAAGAGTCCATTATAACATCACAGGCCCATTTAATTTTTACTAATGTTTTGCTCGTGTTTCCCAATTATTAAATGTCAGATTTACAGTTTGTGAATTCACCCCTTTTCTGTCTCCAAGATTTTATCATTTGAAGGAGTCATTACAGATATCATTGGGTGTATCAGGGTTTGACTGGTCACCTGGGTTGGCCTGTAAAAACAAAAAGGCCAGAGCTAATGAAAACAAGATGCTTTGTTCGAGATGCACGGTTTCTGCGAGTGGCTTTATGTTACGGGGTCACTCGAGTCCTACCTCATTTACTACACGTCAACTGCTGCTTCCTCAAGAGAGTAACAAGCAGTCATCAAACTCGTCTCGTCGACGGCATTCCTGAGCCTAATTCAATCGGATGTATATCATCCCGGGGCATTCATAGCTGGCTGAAATTACTCAAATAATATTAAATTGAAGCAGAACACAATGCAGGTCCTGCAGACATACAGAAATAAGCCATTGGCTGCGAGGTGTTCCTCAATTACATTAAACAGACCTCCGATTGTGAGGCTGGCAAACAGTGCACAATAACTGGCAGGATACTGATCGTCTTTACCGCTCTATCAAGATACTGAGCATAATTCGGGATTAAGCTTCCCCAGAGGCGGATCACAAGTAATTAGACTGCGCCTCACAATTATTTCTGAAAACTGTTCCCTCTCCATTGGCTTAACTCCCAGCCACCAAAGTAAACACTAGAGTCAAGGGGGAAGCTAAGATACTCGAATTTATAGCATTTCATTCAAAACAGTCTTCTTTTTGTTAAACATCGCTGGAGGCAGTCCAGGAAGAAAACGAGAAAAATACACAGGGTATAAATACACGAGGTTTTTGCACACCCTGTGTTTGAATGACACCGTGCTTTTCTGTCTCAAAAAACGAATGTGTCTTTTGAAGGAAACACCTCAACTAATATTGAGTTTACTGTATTTAGGCTTAAGTAGAGGATGCAGCTTGGCACTGTGTCACTTTATGATTTTATGAATAGACTGCTGACTCCGCTTGACTCGTTAATACGAACACAAATATAGTTTCTGCACATCCGTATGCTGTCATACCTCAGTTAATATTTATAGCAGGATTTACTCAGTGGTATCATACAAGTAATAATGTGATTGTAACGTGTTGTAGAGGAATAGTTGAAGTGTGGCTTTAAATGCAGCTTGTTTATTAATAAAAATCTAATCCAGAAGTTCCAGGACCAAACACCACAGCATCACAGGTATACTAGTCGAATCAAACGTATAAGACATGGTACAATAAGAACCGGCAGAGACTCGTGAAGGGTGTCACTACATGGCAAACACAGGCTTTAATACGCACAGTAAGGGAGGAACAAGACACAGGTGGACATAACCAAGCAAACAGATCAAACACATGGAAGGAGTCCAATACAACAATGGAACAAAATACGATTTAAGAGTTCTTGAACATTTAAACATAAGAGTCCTTGGGAAACACAGGAACACAAGAAACTTGACAGTAATCACTGTAAATGTTTTAAATATATGTGTTAATGAATGTATAATATCTCATTGTCTTGTTTTCATTCAAAATGTTAAATACATGTCTTGTGGATTTTCTCAAATTTGCTGATGTAAAACTGCACTGAAAGAAAAAAGTGAACTTTTAACAAACACTGGAACTATAAGCAATGCACATCAGTCTTCAACAAGCTATGAAAACCTATGTCAAATTCAAACTTTTGGAAATATTTTAAAGAAGAGTGCACAAATTTAAACAATCATGTTTGGATTTCAAAACTTTGCATACATTTCTCAGTTTTAGTGGGAAACATCCTACAGACATTCACATTACATGACATTATCATTTTAACAAATGAAAAACAATATACTGTTTTTGTGTGAGGAAAATTGTCTTGCAATGCTACACTCCATCTAAAACTATTTTAAACATTTTGCAGAAATTAATTTCATAATTACTATGCATGAGATTTCTTCAACAGACTGGTTTATTTGTACAATTATTAAAATAATTTGTCACTCCAGACAATCACTGACATGAACCAGAGGATGAAAAACATTGCAAAACAGTAACTATTTTTACCCAAATTAACTTGTCATTTTCTGCTTATTGATAGTAAGTTTAGGTATTGGGTAGGTTTAAATGATCTCGAATATGGTCATGCAAAATAAGGCTATAATATGTGCTTTACAATTACTAATAACCAGCCAATATGCTAGTAATATGCAAATACTGTAGCAAGTAGTATTCCCTAGTCTAAAGTGTTACCATATTACCCTTGTATGTATCCATATCCATAGTCTTATATATTAGGCTAAAAGTGATATTGATGAAAAAAGTCAACGGACATGTTATGTGTCTACTACCCACATGCTGATTTATATTAGATTATCCTCACAAAAATGTACCGTGGTAACCACAGTGTCCACCAAAATAATATAATTGCTATAGCGATTGTTACTACAACAAAACTGTGCTAAGAAAATACAAATAAAAAAGACTTATTATGGTTTTATAGTAGTAACATGTTTTTAAAGGAAATGTGAGGGCACTTGCCCGTTTAAAAGTTGCCCTGGCATAATATATTCTGATGGTTGCTTGCTGGCTCTAATAATAAAAAGTGCACCTCCAACTTACAATTATAATATTCTAGTTTATAGATTTCCATGTCCCTTTTTCATAACCTCTCTCTTCAACAAGCTGCAACTACTGTATGGTATTTGAGTGGAAACTATGATTAATACAGCACCTTTGTGAGAGTATAGATAGTGTGAATGTTTAAGCATCAGAGCATCACATTTTAAATTAAAAATCCATAATTCTGGGATCTGGAAATAATAATTTCTTGCTGGAGGTACCGCACATTTCAGTATATTTCCCAGTGTCAGTAACTATGTCTGTGCGGCGGAGAGGGTTTTTGAATATAGCTCTTTGCAACAGAACATGGCAGCACTGTTCACGTTAGCCACACCAGACCAAGCAGTGGTCAAGCTTTTGCATCACCACTATGGGCAAACACAGTTAGGTTCCAAGACGTTTTGTTTGTCATCATTTCTGAGAAGCAAACTATGTACACAATATTTGCGGCCTTCGGTTTTTGGCAGTAATGAAGCAGATATTTGCTGCTGAGTTGACTTTACTGTGGTCATTGGCAATTTTTGTTCAAGCTTTCCCAGAACAATGGAAAGAAAACAATCAGATAGAGAGTCATGAGACATATTATTTTATGTTCTGAACTGAAAATTATAGTTTCAAAAAAAAAATCCTTACACAATAAAAGTGGTACTTGAGGTCCACTCAGTGAAACCATTCATTAATGTACCTTATCTTCAGACCATGTCTGCAAAAATACAAGCATGTCATCTACTTTAAACTGAGTTTGAAATTGCAAAACAAACTCAGTTATCTATAATATACATCACTCATATCTTACAGTTTCATGTGCAAAAATGCTAATTTGTTCACTTAGAAATTTATAGCTTAAACATTATGAATAGGCTTCAGGTTGGCTTCCTTGGACTAGACAAAAATGTGACAGAGTAAGAAAAAAAGAGTGAAAATTAGAGGGGGTGAGACAAAGAGGAGTGGGACAAGAAGATAACAAAGTTTTTGAACATCAGGTCAGCCATATTTTGAGTTTTTAAGGAGTCTAGGCACAGAATCCAGCTTAACTTGATCTGCTACACTCTAGTCAGTGTCATCCTGAAATGAGAACAGGTAAGTAAACTTATCTTCTATCTCATGCTAGTGTATATACAGTACTGTAACATACTGAACCAAATCTTGCACCCTAACCATTCATCATGTTTTTGCACAATTGCAAGATCCTTCACTGGAGGAAGAAAACAGTTGTTGACAGCAGAGCTGGAGCAACACGTGGTAAATACGGTCATAGCAAACAACAGCATGACAACTGCATCTAGAAATCAACACTGACAACACAACAGATGAATGGACTAGATCCGTCCAGGTGTGTTGCCATCTGGGAAAATGCAAGTTTCCCCCGGAGTGCACTGGTTTTATTCATCTATAATGTCCATTTTTTTCATTCCAATAGAAGTCGGCATGTGAAATGCAATGAAAATTATAAAAAATAAAAATAAATTCTCCCTTTGCATTTCTGAGTGTAAAAATATACTGCACATGCATGTATTTGTGCACATACATGTATGTGTGAATGCTGTGAACAATCTCCTACTCACTCCACTCCATACAGAACATGCAAAAGACACAAGACAGTAGTGTTTTACATGTATCACATTCATGTAATACATATATGCATGTTTTTTATGGTTCTTCGTGGTTAACAAGATTTATTTGTAATCACACCACTATTTAGCTGAAAAACAAATCAACAAATCAATTCTAACTTGTCCAAAAAAATTGAATTTACCAAAAATACAGGCTGCAGAATACGACATGTGAAGATCAGGAAGATGATCATTATAAACTGTGAATAGAAATAAAACAATTGTGGGTGTGGAATAGAAAAAAATGCAGTACTGTGCAGACCTCTATAGAAAAGTCTACATGAAGTGCATATGTGGTCATATTAGGTTCAGTGCCATTGGCCAAAAAAAAAAAAAAATGGTTCAGTGCCATTGGCAATAATGTAGTGATGCATGAAGGACTACTCACAAATATGTCACTTTCAAAAGGAAGTGGTACAAATATGACAGATAAAGTCAAAGCAAAACTCCTAAACCAGTAAAAGTGAAAGTATTAAAACAAAACTGCATCCTGTGATCAGTGCACAACTTGAGAACTCCCCATAAAAAGATCAACAGTGTGCACACATAAGTCCTGTGTCCTCCTGCAAATAACTATTTCCCCCTGACTGACCCTTAAGAGAAAGAAAATGTTTTCATCATGCTCTCATATATGTATTATTTTCATTATTCTATGAACCACAAAAGAAGGTGTTAGGCAGAAAGTTGTGCTCTTTTCCAAAACAACGAAAAAAAGGGATAGTGATGTATACTGCCAAGCTGCAAAAAGGACAATAACTTTTGATGACCAATTTTAAGACTGGTACATTTACACGCAGTGCTATGTAATATGACATTTGTGCAAAGACTGTAGCAAGCTGTAAGTTCAGGAATAAATGCAAAATTGCTATTAGATCATTTAACTTCAAGTTTACTTATTGATTGATTATTGAATCGATTTTTTATGGATACTGTAATAGAGACTTAAATGTTGGTTCCTCAGTTGTCTGTCTTTAAAAGATATCAATCATACTGAATACTTCATGGTACTGTTTTATTCCATTTGGAGTGTAAATCACTTTCAGTATAATATACAGCAGAAACCCGCATCTCATTCCGCAAAACATCTCGTGTTTCACAGAAGAAAGAAATTAACATAAAATGCAGACTTGTAATCGACGAATCATTGTACATTTTGTCACAAATTGGTACAGTGAGGAGAGTGAAGAGATGATCTATCGCAAGTAGTGCTTTATTAACAAAAACAAAACTCTGAAACACAGGAATTCACAGCAAAGGCACAGCACAACAGCTTATCTAAAAAAAAAAGGAAAAAAACAAGGTCAAGACTATATTGGACCGAAGAGAACTGAAACATATGGCTATTAATATTCTGAAGGGAACTAAACAAGAAACAAACATATCTACTGGAAATACTCACATGAAGTGAGAACGTCTAGGTTACGTACGTTACCCCAGTTCCCTGATGGAGGGAACGGAGACGTTATGTCGTGACGACATAAGGGGATTTACTTGGAAGCCCCGATCATCTCTGACTTTAGGGAAAACCCCAATGAAATTGGCTAGTGGATTTTGCATACCTGAGCCACTCCCCGTGCATACGGGTATAAAAGAGCGACATGTGCGTCCACTGATTAGGTTTTACGCTGAGGAGCCGAGACGAGTCCCTGGCAACCAGCGATGGTTCAAGATTGTGGCATGGGGAAATAACATCTCCGTTCCCTCCATCAGGGAACGGGGGTTACGTACGTAACCTAGACATTCCCTATCTGTCGGTCACTACGAGTTATGTCGTGACGACATAGGGGTCCTATGGAAAGCGCCACAAGCTGAACCCCGTCACAACCTTGTGGCATGCAGATG
Organism: Schizopygopsis pylzovi; assembly: GCA_027422435.1. Classification (NCBI taxonomy): domain Eukaryota; kingdom Metazoa; phylum Chordata; class Actinopteri; order Cypriniformes; family Cyprinidae; genus Schizopygopsis; species Schizopygopsis pylzovi. The sequence goes on along the minus strand of CM049826.1, from coordinate 32,681,553 downwards.
TTGACAAGCGAGCGCGTGACAGACAAATGCCATGCAAGAGGTTGCAACCTTCCTACCGCCCCAGCGCAAATTCGCTAACCTTGGTGCCCACCGGGACCACTGAGTACATCGCTGCTGGAGATAGCCAAGCCGCTGTTCTTTTCCCCATGGAAATCGGAAGGGATTTCGACCTTCAGTGAAAGACAGCTTGCCGTAACAGCAGGGAAGCGAGCCTTCCGGAGAAGGGCGCTACGGAGGCCACATCCTGCCCGAAGGGGGGTAACATGTGGAGACACTGATATGGACTGGCCCAGGCTTGGGGCGTACTACATACGACTGGACTCTGGGGCAGATCCTACCTAGGAGTAGGGAGGAGGGCTGCCAGCAGAACCTGACAGATGCTCTGTCAAGAGAAGACATGGGTTTACCGTGAGGGAAACCTTACCGTGGAAGAATACACATATGGGATTACCCGAAGGGGAATCAGGCCATACGGACACCTAGCCCAGTACAGGGGCTGACTGGAGACCCGGGCGAGCTAACACCAGTACTGGGCCTGGCGTCAGACTGCTCCGCCCAGTCTGACTGCCGGGGGTGCTTGGAGGATTCCACCAGGGTTCACCGTTCGGGGAACTGAACTTGAGGAGAAAAAAGGCGCTCGTATCCCCGGGTGAGGGGGAATGGCGCAGCAAGCATGACACCGGCCAGTTCTTCCCGCCCATTACCTGTTACCCAACACACGGGGAGAAACTGGCTCAACGTGGAGACTGTAGAATCTTGCGAAGGTGTTCGGTGTCGCCCAGCCCACAGCTCTGCAGATGTCTGCCTAAGAGGCGCCGTGCGCCAACGCATGGGAGGAGGCAACACTCTGAGTGGAGTGAGCTCTCACCCCCAGGGGGCACGGCTCGCCTTGGGACTGGTACGCCAAGGCGACGGCCTCCATTATCCAGTGGGCCAACCTCTGTTTGGAGACAGCCTTCCCTTTCTGCTGATCTCCGTGGCAGACAAAGAGCTTCTCAGAGCTTCTAAAGATCAGGGTGTGGTCCACGTATATGCACAATGCTCTTACAGGACACAGCAAAGCTAAGGCTAGATCTGCCTCCTCCGAGGGCAGTGCTTGCCGGTTTACCACCTGATTGCGGAAGGGTGTGGTGGGAACCTTGTACACGTATCCTGTACCACAGGAACCTTGTACCACGTGTTCCTGTGGCTCAGTGGTTAGAGCATTGCGTTAGCAGCGCAAAGGTTGTGGGTTCGATTCTTAGGGAACACATGTACTGAAAAACATATGTATAGCATGAATGCACTGTAAGTCGCTTTGGATAAAAGCGTCTGCTAAATGCATAAATGTAAATGTAAATGTATCCAGGCCGGGGTCTCAAGACAACGTGAGAGTAGACCGGCCCGAACCTTGAACCGAACCGAACCGAAAACGCCTGGAGGTTCCCGACCCGTTTGATGGAAGTGAGCGCAGTCAGGAGCGCTGTTTTAAGAGACAGGAACTTCAGCTCGACTGAGTCCAGCAGCTTAAAGGGGCCCCTCTGAAGTCCAGCTAGGACGATAGAGAGGTCCCAAGAGGGCACAAGGGGTGACCTGGAGTGATTCATCCTCCTGGCCCCCTCCAGGAACCTCACGATGAGATCATGCTTTCCCAGGCACCGGCCGTCCACTGCATCGTGGTGAGCCTTGATAGCGGCTACATACACTTTCAAGGTGGAGGGTGACAGCCTACGCTCCAACCTTTCTTGCAGGAAAGAAGGCACTACTCCAATTGTGCATCTTCGAGGGTCTTCTCGGCGAGAAGAACACCAGTTCAGGAACAGACTCCATTTCAGTGCGTAGGTTTGCCTTGTTGAAGGAGCTCTAGCCGGAATGATGGTCTCTGCCGGGGGAAGGAAGGAGCGGCGCTGTTCTCGCCGTCTCCTGAGAAAGAGCAAACTTCAACATCTCCGGGTTGCCCGCGTCAGGGCAGCTTCGTCGACTTCCTGGACAATTTGGGGCCTGGGTGGGACGCGGGGGCGCCGCTCTCCTGCGAGAGGCTCGACGCACCGGCCTAGGTGTCGATTCAGCCTGGGGCGGGCAGCTCTGGAGGACGCAGGAGGACGCAGGAGGACGCAGGAGGGCGCCCACGGCGATGGGCAGACTGAGGCCTGGCCCCGGGGGCAGCGGTGGATGGTGCATCACGCTGGGGCATGATGTGCTGGATTGCCTCGGTCTGCTGCTGTACCGCCGAGAACGGCTGGGCAAAGCCCTCGACGGTGTCGCCGAACAGCCCCGCCTGGGAGATGGGGGCGATGAGAAAGCGTGCCTTGTCGACGTCCTTCATCTCTGCCAGGTTGAGTCAGAGATGGCGCTCCTGAACCACCATGGGGGACATCGCCTTCCCGAGGGACCGTGCTGTGACTTTCGTCGCTCCTAGAGCGAAGTCAGTCGCCGTGCACAGCTCCTGCATCAACCCCGGGTCGGTACTACCCTCGTGCACCTGTTTGAGCGCCTTGGCTTGGTGAACCTGCAGGATAGCCATGGCGTGCAGGGCGGAGGCTGCCTGGCCCACAGCACTATAAGCTTTGGCCGCGAGAGCGGCTGTCAGCTTACAGGCCTTGGACGGGAGATGCGGACGGTTCCTCCAAGTGGCGGCGTTCCGTGGGCACAGGTGCACCGCGATCGCTCTCTCCACCTGGGGAATGCCCGCGTACCCCCTGGCCGCCCCACCGGTGAGGGTAGTGAGGATGGAGGAGGCGGACGAGCGGCTTCTGGCTGTGAAAGGGCCCATCCACGACTTCGTCAGCTCCTCATGCACCTCCGGGAAGAAAGGTACAGGGGCAGGGCCCCGCTCCGAGAAACCAATCGTCCAGCCGCGAAACAAAGATGAAAGGCTTTGTGGAGATCAGCACTCTTCTCATCCACTCGGCTCCGAAGCAAAAATCTAATCAGTAGACGCACCTGTCGCCCTTTTAAACCCGTATGCACGGGGAGTGGCTCAGGTATGCAAAATCCACTAGCCAATTTCATTGGCGTTTTCTCTTAAGTCACAGATGATCGGGGCTTCCAAGTAAATCCCCTATGTCATCACGACATAACTTGTAGTGACCGGCAGATAGGGAACCGAAACAATGGAAACCAAATACAAAGAGTTCAAGAAGACTTCATCTTAAGAGTCTTTTGGAAAATAGGTATAATATGTGATATTTAGAAGACCAAGGCAGAACTGAAGAAGGATGAGACCAAGGTGACACCAAAGGATCGAAAGATCAAATTAGAGCCAGTGCCAGGGAACCAAGGAGTCATCCATGTTGAGTGGAACCAATGGTAGAGCAAGGGCCAAGGAACTGGATAGATACATTGTAGTAAATTAATCAGCAGTAAACATATACACATCTTACTTTAAAGGGAGCTTGTTATGGAAATAATAATGTATGTTAGTTTTCTCTAGTATGTTTTGGTATTTTGTTTCTTTACAACATGGCCTAACATTTCCTCCCTTGTTGTTGATGTGCTTTCAAAAAATATATATTATCCCTTTTTTTTTTAAAGAGGAGAAAGGGCAATGATGGAGCTGGAAGATCGGAGGAGCAAGGTGGAGCCTGGGGATCAGAAGTCTGGAGAGAGTTGTAAAGACCAAAAGATGGACGACCCTCATGCAGCCAAAGAGGTAAAGGGCCATTAGTCCATGATGAAGCCATGGTGAGACTGGAAGGATTGAGTGGTTATGGTAGAACTGAAATGATGAAGGATCACAGTGGAGCCAAGGGATCATAGGGCCCAGTCAGGGAGTCAGAGGGTTAAAATTTGCAGGCTTGGGCCACAACTCAAAAGACCACAGTGGATATGGTGGACCAGGAGACCGTGGTTGCACCAGTGAATCTGGAGGATGAGGGAGAGCCACTGGAGCAGGATGAAGAAGTCAGGGAACTCCTGGTGGAGTCAGTGAAGGAAGACGGGCTATGGACCTAGTTGGGATTCATCCATTACAAGTGGAAACAGTAGAGGAGGAAGGGCCAGGGAACTGGACATAATCAGGGAGTCATCCATGTTGACTGGAACAGGTGGAAGAGGAAGGTCCAGGAAATTACAGTGAGGTAAGGATCTAATCACAAGCGGTGCTGTATTAACTAAAACTCTGGACAACAGGAATCCCCAGCAAAAACCACAGCATAACATCTGTGAAAAAAACATCAAGACAATACTGGACTAAAGCAAACTGAAACATAGGGCTATTAATATACAGAATGGTGAGAACTAAACAAGAAACAGGTGTGCACAATTGGTAACTACAGAAGCACTGGAAACTGAAAACTCAGCCACTGGAAATATACACAATAAGATGAAAATGGAAACATTGGGAAACACAAACACAGATAGTATGTGACACATTTTTAGATGAACTGCATGTTTAATCTAAAGTGAAAATAACCAAATAATTTCTCTGTGAAACACGAAGAGGAAAAAACACCTAAATACCATGGAAGTAATTAAACAGCAGTAAATATTTACACATCTTACTATAAAAGGAGTTTAGTATGGAAATGCTAGTGTATATTTGTTTTCTCTAGTATATATTTGTTTTGCTATTTTGTACTTCTTTACACCCTGGCCTAACTTTTCCTTCCTTGTTGTTGGCATGCTTTCAAAATATCCCCTTTTTTTAAAAAGAAAAGAAAGAGAGAAGGCAGTGATCTTGTAAATTATAGCCTAGCCATCGTATTTTTAATGGCACGTCCACAATCTGGAAAATACATGAATATGTTGCTTCTGACATATTGCACCACATGAATGTTTGAGCCGAGCAGCTTCCTGGACCTTATGAAGCCTGTGAGTCAGTGCCACTCCTCCTCAACTGTGCAATTTGCATTTGATGATAAAAACCACAGCCCACAAAACTGGTTGTCCCTTGGAAATGCTTGCAAAACCACATTCTGACTTAGTGCAGCATTTAGTTCCCTAATTACAGTCTTGCCATGGCCAGATACGAGTCAAGAACGGCAGCTGAATTTGGTATGGAAACATTGTGAGTTGTGCACTCGTGGGCCAGAAGTGGCCTCTCCCTCTGTTTTCCCCTGTAATTGAAAAACAAAAAAGAGTGTTTTTATCTATTATATAAGATATTTTAATATACAGTATGTTTTCTTGTTGAACACTGTCAACAGCATTTTCATCTAAAGCTTAAAAACTGGTTACATAAAGTGCAGAGTGGACACTAGGAGTTTTGCAATACCTTAATGGATATGTACACCGTGTCATTAATTTGTAACTGCCCAGACAGGGGGTGGATGTTTGTATGAAACGGAGGCCGAATGGTTCTCTGTGTGCCACCAGCACAACCGTTTGCACATCTGTTATCCTGTATGTGGGCTCATTATAGTGATATTAATGCAATGACAGAATAACCCCATCTAGATTACGGATTAGAAGAGATGTTTTTAATTCTCTTAAGTGCTATCTATTTTTGGATACTACAGATGTTACGCTCTTAACTAAGATGCTAATAATTTGTTAACATATACTGTTTGAGGGACTTTTATGGATGCACGTGCACACACACACACACAACATTTAGCATGGCTTACATATTTGCACAGATTATTTTTATTGCTTTGCAAGTTACAATGTCTCCAAGCATGTCTGCCCAGTATATCAGTATAATCATATCTGAATTCTGTAACATTCTCATTGCTTTTTTTTTTATAATGTTGACATGTGAAGCAATTCCGTAGCTGGATGCTCTGATAATTATGACACGTAGTCTGCAATTTCACCAATTTTAGTTGTACCAAATAAAATGAAAGTAAAGGTGTCTTGATGTCAAGAACAACAGTTTTCCCATTCAATATTATTTTCTGAATTGTGGCGTCTTGTTTTCTACAGCTAGTAAAACAGATGCTTTCTGTCTATGCATCACTTTACAAGTTAAGAAGAGCTGAGCAGGTGAGCATTGAGCAAGACATCAGAGCATTTATTCTGAACTTTTACAGGTGCATTGTAATGGTCCGAGGCAGGGGAGTGAACAGACAAATTAAAGGATTTTATTAAAGTAAAAATGACTAAGGATAAGTTTGAAAGCTCTAAAAAGAGAGATATCCTGTAATAAATAGCAAAAATGAATGATGATAAGTATGGAGAGAGAAAAAAAGGTCTGTAGCTTCAGTCAAAGTCTCAGTCTATGCAATGTGACGTTCAAATGGTAATACACACAGTAGTGGAAAGGTACAATGTATGAGCAGGATTTAATGAAATATTGCAAGCAAAACAATTATTTTGAATATTTTATAATGCATCAGTTAATTACTCACAATAAGACCAGATACTGTATCAGCCTAGAGGCTAGTGTTCTTAGCACAAGTTAGCATCTTCATTATCACATGCGAAGATGTTACTAGTTTTTGCAACCACCTTCATTAATGCCCTGACAAATAATTCAAGACCAGAAGGCATGTTTTACAGTGCTTCTCATTTGAAAATGAGTGTTAATGTAATTAGCTATAATATAAACATAGCCCAAGACCAAAACATGTACTCTAATAAAGCTCACTTCTGTACACAACTGTAGGCTGTATGTCATTTGAAGGTCCCTAGATGCAGACATATCTAAAATGCGGTATGAAATTACACCAAGGCTTTGCTGTCACATCCTTTTAGTTGCACCTCTGGCATTCTAACAAATAGCCAGTGCCAAATGACATGAAGGCTGAAAGTGCCACGCAGCAAATAGTAGGAAACACCGCCTGATATCATTATGCAGAAGGAGAATGTCAAGCAAGCGTCGACCCAATTCATGCTGTTATCAAGGGATCTCCGCTGCCCTTTGGTCGCTCTATGGCTGCTGTCAGACTACTCGTGAGTGTCAGAAATAAATGTGGCTGCTTCCTAACAGCGTGCTCGTGAAAAGCTTTTCAGTGTAAAATGTGATAAGATGTGTTCTGAAGAGTGACTCTTTGCCACAGCTTGTCTATAGACAGATACGACGACACCTCGGTAGATGTTATCCTGTTCACTGTGTAATGTCTAAATGGGATGGATAGCTCTGTGTGCAAATCATGAGATTATCACTCGAAGCTAATATTTTAATCAATCTATTCTAATTCTAATTTTAAAAGGTGTAATTACAATCTCATTCAAGCTCACTTCCAATTTTCGACTCAAATCCTTTTTTTGATGCTCCTTAACTGGCCCAGAAGTATAACACCCTACTCTGGAATGATCATCATAACATAACTAATTTCATTAGTTCAGACTAATACTTATTATGTTTATATATAAAGTATGATATTTGAAAATATCCGGGTATGCATATATGCAGTCCCTTCAACATCAGAAAGATTACCTTCAATCTATATCATTCTTAAGAGCAAGTTTCATAATATTTGCAAACTATTATCTCTGTGTAATTTAGTGCACTTCAAAAAGAGTTTAGTTTCAAAGGTCAACGAGTCTGTGTGATGATGAATGTTAAAAGAGATAAACTGATGTAAAAATGTAAATTATGAAAATGATTTAATTCTGACCAGACTAGTCACAGAGAACATTGTGATTGTAAAAGAAATAAATAATGGCCCATATTGGAATTGAAACTGTAAGTGTGCAGTGAATTTTTTTTTGTCACAATATGAAAACACACACAGAGATCTGTCTGTATGTGTCACAGATGCGATGTGAACGTAGTCAATACAGAATATTATGAATAAAGTATGTTCATTGCAATAATTGTTCAGTTGTGTTACGAGTCGAAAAAAGTGCACTTAAAACAAAACCTAACTGGATAATAATTCATCCAAAAATTAAAATCCTGTCATTATTTACTCACCCTCAAGTTGTTTTAAATCTGTATGATTTTCTCTCTGATATTTTTACTTCCCTTTAATTCCAGAGAATGCAGAAAAAGTCAATGGCTACCAGCAGCTGTTAGTTACCCACATACTTTTTTTGTGTTCAACAGAAGATAGAAACTCTTATAGGTTTGGAGCAAGTGGAGGGCGAGTAAACGATGACAGGATTTGTATTTTCCGGGTGAGCTGTCCCTTTAAGAAAACAGCGGTGCCAAGCTGACTCTGTTTTCAGCTGGTCTTTTTACAAGTGCTGCAACACTGTTCAAAGGTGCAGCCTGCTGTGAACTGGCAGAGGTCAGAAGAAGCAAGGAGATGTTCTGCGTAAGTGTCTGATTGGAG
>CM049826.1:32660912-32668412 GCA_027422435.1 Schizopygopsis pylzovi | reverse complement strand
CTGGGTAAGAACCATGGTGTGTTTGCATCATCAACATGAGTAGCACTGTGAAAACTAACGGCAGCTGTTTACCGCTGCAGCAATGTAATGAGTCAGGAGAACAGTTTAGCTGTGTTATTGAAGTACTTGTAGTAGAGCTGTCAGACGAGTCCAAATGTCTGTCTAATTAATTACATGATGTGCCGATGAATTCATCAAATCAATCACAAATTACACTAATTGCACATCAATCTAGGCTGAAAAGGCATTATTATCATTATGATGTTAAATTAGAAAAACTGAATAGACATCACAAAAAAAAAAAAAACCTTGACTTGAAAAATTGACTTTTTGATTCACCAAAGCATGTATTACACATAAATTCTTAAGGCAACAATGTGGACATAACATTGTTTTCAGAAGCTGCATCTTAAGGGCAAAGTATACTTCGGTTTTAATGCATACACTAGAGTCTGTGTACAGTACGCGTGACACACATTTCGTCACCAGAATAGTACGCGCACCATCTGATCTGTAACAGGTCGCACATATGCATTGACTTGGTTTGCACTAATCAGTTGATCCACAAGGTGGCAACATTTGCCGGGGCCCTGTTTTTACAGGATACAACAAAACTAAAGGGACGGAAAAACAACAAAACAGCAGAGACTGCAACAACAACAGACAGCTGCATTGATAAGTGCTTGTGTGAGAGGGTGAAGATATAGCAGCAACTTTAGTTTAAAATAGTACAAAGCCACTTTTATCGGTCATAACTTCAGGAGAAAAATAGCACAGACACAAAGATGAAGTTTCTATAGCACATGTATTCACCTGCATTCGCATACACCTTAAATGGACTATACTTTGAAAGTCTACATGTACAATTGTGCGAGTACCGTATGATAGCATATGTGTAAAAAAACAAACTTGGGCCTTTAAGGGTTGTTTAGGATTATTTACAAAGACTGTTCAGAGGTGGCATGAATGCATTTACAATGCAATTAGATTTGCATATACAATGTAATAACATTGAAAATCATGTTTTTTAAACATGGATATTTATTTTTTATTTTGTTTTTTGAAGTGATAATCTGGAAACTAAAATCATTGGTAGGTGGCAGCAAATCCCTGTCTTAACGAGTTAGTGAGTCATTCAGTCATTCACTGCACCTACTTTAAATGGCTGGTTCAATCAGAAATGAACCAAGTGACTGTCTTTATGAATCGCTGACTCACTCAATTCATTCAGTATTAAAACACCAGTGTTAGTGGCTTGGAAAGGCACAATGCTTCTGCTTTCACTGGCAATAAGCTTGCAAAAGTGAGCAAAGACAGACAATATAGTGACTAAAATGTAGCACAATGTTAACGCTCAATGTTTATTGAACTTTGAGATTGTGCAGATATTCAGGATAAAAACCACTCGTGCGATATTGCTAAACTATATCATATGATATTAATATGGAGCATAAAAATAAAAGCAGTTCACTTCTGTATGCCAAATTTTTTTTTGCTCAAATTAAATTTACAGTAACTATAGATGAACACAAGCAAGCCGTATCCTAACTCACCTTTTAAAGCAGATCGCTGGTGGACACTCAAGATCAGAAAAAGTATTTCATACAAACTGACATCAAATGATCTTGGATCCACACTAATGAGTGAAAGTGCCTGAGAAAACATTCAGCTAAGTTATCAGTCTACTATAATTTCCCTAAATATCTTTGATATGTTTTCATTATTTACGACCAACTGGATGCCCCAAAAAATCCCCAGTAGACAGCAAGGAGACGTGAGTATATAATGCATAAAAGAAATGCATGAGTCCCTTTACTCACAGCTCGGCACATCATGGACTCCGTCCAAAAATCTGACAGGCAAAATGCTTCTTATTGAAATATTTGTGCTAGCTGTGTCACATATTTAGTTTGCTGTAAAACTGGCATTGAGTTACTCACACTCCAACATTCTTTGAGTGGAAAAGGTGGGAGGAAAATCCTCACAAAGGTCAAGAGAAGTCAAGTAAACAACATTTCCCTGAGTCAAATACTACCATCGTATTGCCTTGACACGCCAATGAAACTGAGGCCTTAACTATTAACACGAGCCTTATGAGCTTTGAGTCATGAACTGCTGCCAATACATGCTGTACGTCAGTCCAGAGACCGGCTGCACATTTGGAATATTTCTCTAATTGTCTTTATCATCCAGAAAGAAAGATAGCGCTTTCAATTGAGGTATATTTCTTTCCAGTTACTTTTATCCTTTGCAATACGTATTTAGAGTGGTGTTGACTCTTTAGTGTGTGTAAGCTATATGCACACAGATATTAGTCTGCTTGTTGTGTTCTTAGTTTTAATGTGTAGAAGGCACTGAGGCAGAGAGGATGGTAACCTTCAAAATCCCTTTCCACACAAGGGTAGCATTAACATGCAGTGACCCCCAATCATACAGTGCTTTCTTTGCCCTGATGCATATCCATTCACAGACCTGTATACTGTTTGGTGAAAGCTGTTTGTGACACAACAATACAAACATGTAAGTTATACATGAATGCTTGGTTGAAAGCTCAACATTTCCGAATCATGTTTGGATGGGATGAGCACAATGCCTAGTTCAATCTGGAAATACTTTGGATTATGTGAATAATGTATAGGAAAAATCTTTAAAAACACTGTTATAACTATGAACTTGAAATTATACAAATACGTGAGTTTAAACAGCACCACTTTCAACTAAAAACTTAAAACATTTGATGTGTTTGGTCTGCTCATTTACACAGCATCGCCATTTTAGGGGACTGAAAATGCAAACTCTTTTTTTGAAAATGATACCATTATCACTTCAGGTTAAACTACAACAACGGCAGTTTGTGAAAACGGTGATATGATGCACATGCATATTACGTGTCTGTGGGTATACTGTATGTTTCTTTACAAAGTGATATCGCCAACTACTGGCCTGGCACGCATGTTTCAGCGTTTTAGTCTATTTTGCGAATCTGTGTGAATGGCGAACGTTTTCACAATGTTGTCATCTATACGCAAAACTTTTCAAAAACCTTTCAGTTTTTAGTACAATTGTTGTCGTGTAAGCATACCCTAAGTTCTGAACCTCTGATTACTACAGCCAATCACGTAGATGGATTATTGTAGACATAGTGAAATTATATCACAATATAACTGATCCCATCTCTATTGACTATTGTATTGATATATTTTATTAAATTATTTTAATATTTTTTTTAATAGGCTGGTGTGGTTCATTTTTGTTTTGATACAAAAAAGTAAGCAAACTTTGAGGATGACAGGTTCTGATCTTTCAATCATTAATAGATTACGAATCAAGAGTTAAAGCATTCAAATTTTTGTGACAGTGTCCAATTATGAAATATAAATGATCACTGTGCCACAGATTATTCTAGCCAACCAGGTTCCCTGATGTAGAACTCTAAATAACTTTGGTTTTGTAAGAATAATCAAAAACGCTGACAAGGAAGAGTTAATGAACCATGGTAAAGACATATCATATTTATAATGATGGATTGTCATTTTACTCTAAATTTCATTTACTTTAATTGTGACCCTGAATCACAAAACCAGTCATAAGCTACAATTGTTCAAAATTGAGATTTCTACATCATCTGAAAGCTGAATAAATAATATTTCCATTGATGTATGGTTTGTTATGATAGGACTGATATGATATTTAGATGAGATACAACTGTTTGAAAATCTGAGGATGCAAAAAAATCTAAATATTGAGAAAATCATCTTTAAAGTTGTCCAAATGAAGTTCTTAGCAATGAATATTATTAATAAAAAATTAAGTTTGGATATATTTACGGTAGGAAATCCACTAAATGTCTTTATGGAATATGATCTTTACTTAATATCCTAATGATTTTTGGCATACATTTTTTTTAATAATTTTGAACTATTGATACAATGTATTGTTGGCTATTGCTACAGATATACCCCAGCGACTGAAGGTTTTGTGGTCCAGGGTAACAAATCTGAATTTGAGCTTCCATGTATGAATGCAAAGACTGTTGAGAGTAACTCACAACACCCTAATGTGCTTCCATCTAACACCTGAGGTTTGCAGTCAATGCACATGCACATCTCTGGTTAATGACCAAACAAGCATGAGCAAGTAATTAGCAGAAGAGGAGAAATTATAACATGTCCTGAAGCTGCTACAGCAAGAACTACTCTGTCCTATCCCGGTTTAACGTGTAGCATCCATTATAAATGAGCCATTGGTAGGCTGATTTCCTGAAGAGTGTACGTTATGTGATTTTGTGGTGCTTTTAAAACATTGCTCAGTTTGTTTGACCGCTCCGGCCAGTCCAGCACTGCATATAGGCTCAACCAATGGTGTGAGTTTCTGTTTGTCTGACCAATGGAGGATTGTGGGAGTTCTCAGGAGACCTGTTTAAAAACAGTTATTTCACCACTACACAGACTAACAGTACCAGGATTTAACTGGACATGCCTACAGGGACACCATTTTGAGCCTAACGTGCAATTAAAGCCACATATTATGGACACTCTGGTTTCTCCCATCAAGTGCTCGCAATGCAAGGTTACAAGACATGCATTCAGAAAAAAGTCTGATTGCAATCATGACGGTTTGTACCTAGTAATAGACGCTCAAATGCAAGGGCCAATCAGTGAATTCTTCCTGAAGGTCAAAGCCGTCATAGTAACTGTGAAAACACTGCTGATAAAGTAAAGCGATTTGCACTGTCAATTATACAGTCCTAAATCCAGCTGAAGCACATTCAGAACACTTTAAGAACAGATCAGACTCCAATGTTAGTTTGGTGTGAAGATCTGGGGAAGAAATATGGGGGGGGGTTGAAAGCGGATCAATTTGTTCACTGTCTTTTTGTGCAGCCTCGATGATTCATGTGCCATATGTCTGGAAAGATAGCAATGGTATGAGGGAAAAAACTGAAACATTGTTCTGCATACTGTATAAGATGCTTATGAGTAAGAACTGACTACAGAAGAAACATAAAAACAAAGTGCAACATCTTCTGTTGCTGTAAAATTATTTTGAAGTCACATTAGGCAGCACAGCGGCTGCAACAATAATGCGATTCAAAGATCATGTATTCATTCATATAGTGTTCATGTAAAGGTGCAGATCTCAGCAAAAACATATATCAGACATGCATGAGAAACACTCGTTTATTTTAAAGAACCTACAGTATGTAAACACACAAGTGCATACAGTAGATATGCCATGTGAAATGGAGAAATCATTACGAATATTTATAAGTCACAATAAATATAATCTTTTATGTTTTATTAAATGAGGGTTCAAAACAACATTACATCATGACTTTTTATTTACTGCTGATGTATCCAAGAATATGCTTAAGTTTTGTATTTTTCCGTTGTTGCATTTATCTCAAAAACCCTCTTTTGAGAAGAAGAAAGTACAAATAAATCAATCGTTTGTTCAATGGACTTCTAAAAACTTAATTAAAAAATGAGAAATACTTCTTTGGGTAATAACAACAAACTCTCTGCACATGTGCGTCAGGTTTAAAGACAAGCAGGACAGATTAAGAGTGTAGTGAGGCCAGTATATGCATCTGTTGCAATGCCAAAATGTGTCCAAATTATGTAAAAAGTCCAAAATATTAGTTAATGCTAAGCTCAACATTTACTAATACTGTACATTAAAATCAAAAATTGTATTTGTTTACATTAGTTAATGTGCTGTGAACAAACAAAAACATTTTACAGAGGTTGATAAATGCTGTAAAAATATATTGTTCACTTAGTTCATATTAGTTAATGCATTAACCAAAGTTAGACCTTATTGTAAAGTGTTACCACCCATGTACAACACACTGAAGTTTAATTCATACACATAACAAAATGCATTTGTGCCAGAACAGCTGGCTGGTTTATCATCAGATTATCAGACTTGATGACACTGTAACTGTACAACCACTGACCACCGATGACTGAGAACTGACATTTGACATCCTAACATGTTCAATTTAATTATTGATACTTTTGCCTACACATTTCAATGCTTTTAGCACTTCTTCAGAGCTGCACTTATAGAAATCAGCATGCAGTGCATCTGTTTGCTGTAGCTACTCCACACACTTGATGCAAATCAGAAACGGCATGAGTTTATACTCATTCACTTTACACACACACACATAGTACTTGTAGTTCTTTATCAGGCGTATGTTATTCAGCAAGAACAAAAGTGACTGCATTTTATGTCTAATATTCTTTTGATTTTGCTATTTATTCTTCAGTCACATTCCTAGCATAGATGTATCTGCCAGCATGACTGATTGACTCATTTTAAGCAGTCAATGATAAATAATTAAGTTGAGCTACGTCAGAAGAATCAAACATAGAATCTAATCTAAAGTTGATTATAGAATGATTGTGGAATGATTATAATTAAAAGACAATACATGTTGACACCTGAACCTATCCCACACCCGCTGCACAATTTCAGAGCAAATATTGATATATAACTCACACAAGGGTTGTACAGTAGCCCGGTATTATGATCATATAAACATATATGCATGCAGTGCCACAGTATTTTCAATATGGTAGTTCATTAAAGTTGGCATGCATTGAAAATCCACGCTATATTTTTTTAAATACATGTTATTGATCTTAATTTAAATGATTCATTATGCAATTGTTGCATTATTTATTTTTATTTTGAGATGACAGAATTCTCTTTGGTGGCGACAATCAACAACTACAGTTTAATTTTTTCTGACCATTCATCACACTTCGATGTACGTCACAATATGGAAAATAGTATCTGCCGCTACTTCCGTTTCATCAAGACTTGCAGCTCAGACTCAGACCTTTATTCTTTGTGCACAGTGCTACACATGTAATAAGACCATTCAAGCCAGATATGAGATGAAAACTCAAACAGAATAAATCAACGCAGGGATCTCAAGATGTGTTTCTCGAAGATTTACTCTTTTTTTTTACCTTGACAGAGAATATGTGATTCCATGTGGGTGAGAAATGCTGAAAAAAATACTGACAAACGGCACGACTTCCATCTGGTCTTACCAAAAAAATATTTTCATAATGTATAGCTACTGACTTAAAATATTGTTTTCTATACTATGGAAGTCAATGGCTAGATATGTGTGTAGTGTGTGTGTGTGTGTGTGTTGTGTGTGTGTGTGTGTGTGTGTGTGTGTGTGTGTGTGTGTGTGTGTGTGTGTGTGTTTATTTGTGTGCATGTTTATGTGGTTTATGAGGACACAAATTTGTATAATGACATGGGTATGACATAGGTATTACAAGGAGAAGGTGATTTATGAGGACATTTTCAGTGTCCCCATAATTTAAAACGCTTATAAATCATACAGTGTGCGTTTTTTGGGGGGAAAGTTGAAATGCACCGTCTCCTGTGAGGGCTAAGTTTAGGTGTAGGGTAGGTGTAGGGCAATAGCACATACAGCTTGTACAGTATAAAAACCATTACGCCTATGGAGAG
>CM049826.1:32653412-32655912 GCA_027422435.1 Schizopygopsis pylzovi | reverse complement strand
TATAGTGTACCATATTATTATCCAAATATATCACAGACTTTCCTTAGAAGTGCTCAAAATGCCACAAATGCACAAATCAGTCTTTGTGGCTATTTGAGATTCTTTCTGTGTTTAAAGCAGCATTTGGACGGCAGAAATAGCGCTTTTGTTGGCAAAGTTTCGCCTAATAATCTGGGCATTGAATTCAAAGACTGTCAACACAAAGATACAAAAAAATCAGTCAATTAATCAGTACATTAACCAAACGAACCTGCCTATTGAAAATATGCTCTCTATGAGGTATACAAGCTTTCATTATTTTTATGAATTCACTTTTGCACATAGTTCTGTCCCAGTTTTTGAACACACTTTTATGTACATTAATTTTGCTGCACTAAATAAATGTTTATATAACGTTACTTTATGTGAGTGGCTGACAAGGAATTTCAAACACTCAAGTGACACATTTAAAATTTACCATAAATTACACAATACAATTAATATACAATGCATTAAACTATGACATTATTCTCTTCATGATTAATTTGTTCTTTCAATGTTTTTTGTCACATCACTATTTAGGTGAACTGATAAAAGATGAAAGGTGGTTAAAAATAGTGAAACACTTAGTTAATGGTGATCAGTCATAGCACCTAAAATATACACTAGTCTTTATGCATTCACATACATTTTAACTTAATGTTGACACTTATTAATTACTTTTTTTAGAGGAGTTGTCATATTAGTTGTTATTCAGTTTTAATACTATGTCAATATTGGTTGAACCTATATGATCTCCGCACAAACCCACGGGACGGCCCTGAGAGTAGGGCATATCTATGAAAGTAAAAATATAATAAACAAGCAACTGAAAGCAACACGTTCCTAGTTTGTGAATGTAGTGATGCCTACTTTTAGATTCGTAATAGTGACATGCAAGCCGCTTGACCATGCTTCTGCTTCTGAGAATAGTTTAGTGAAATATACAGTGATGACTTGTTAACATGTAATTCATTATGCTCATAGTGAGAGAAAAAAAGCACAACCTTCTGTTCATGCTGTGAAATATTGCAGCTTTCACCATAGAGCGGCTTTAATTATACAGTTCAGATCTGACTGTGTGAAGAAGCAACATCCTTTACCTGCCACATCACTGAGAGTCAACATACATCACCATTGAGTCCCTTTTTTATTTAATAAGGGCACTCTACCAAGGCATAAAGAGTCACTGCTGTGAACATATGCACATACAGTATTTATAAAGTCTTGTGTTTTGCTCTGAATCACATCTGAGAGAGCGCTGATGAATTCTGAGGGTGAGTATTATAAGTGTTTGCCATTGTATCATAAGATATGTATTAAAGGATTTCATAAGGCTTTGTGCTCAGGTTTATAAAAGTAAATTAGGTTTATATTGTATCGACTCTGTCTTAGGTTTGAGGTTGTTAGTAAGAATAATGAGCATAATAACCAATTACGATGTTCAGCCTGTGCAATAGTGGAAAATACGACAGAAGGACATCGATTCTCTGTAAGTAGAGTATTTTAATTAGTCTTAATGAGTTTAAAGAAAAAGCACATGCTGGTGGTACCCCTAAATGTTACTTAATATAAATATAAATAAATAAATCACCATGTGTCCTTGATTCTTGACAGAGTTCAGTAGCCTAATAAGTGTTACTCTGGATAAGAAAGTCAGGCAGCATATCAGTGAGATAGATAGAAAGAAAGAAAGAAAGAAAGAAAGAAAGAAGAAAGAAAGAAAGAAAGAAAGAAAGAAAGAAAGAAAGAAAGAAAGAAAGAAACTTACCAGACCATAGACGAAACTCAGCAAGGTGCCGCAAAAGACCAGACCTAAAGTGTGTAGGATCAGCGTGGCTCCCATCCCGACACGTTCACGCAAATGGATGCAGGCTTGAATGGGATTTCTGATGTTTACGTCTGTTAAAGCTCCGTCAGAGAGCCCGTCGTTTCGCTGCTGTCCGCTCCCCTCCCATTACATCGTCTGCGTGTAAAATGATGAATATTTTCTCACGGCTTTTCCTTGTCACGGATCTGCAGGCTCGATTCAAACTGTTCCCAGTCTCTCTCTCCCGCTCGCGTTTTATTTCTGAAATTACATCCACATGTCAGAGCTATTTATGTCCTGCTCTTTCTGCGGTAGGAAGTTCAAATGATTCTTTGTGGAGTAGAAACCGACACTTTATTTTTAGGTCTTTAAATTTCCCTTCAGCCTCGCTGTAAAAAAAGCGACATAATAAAGCGGTGTCCCTCAGGCTCAACCTTCGTTTTTCTCTCAGGACTTCAAAAAACGGCAAAAGAAACGGTTTTAACGAAGGCTGGTGGAGTGACGTGGATGAGTCTAACCGAAAAACACACTCAATAAAGAAAACATTCGGGCTTTTGCTATTCGGTATAGCCTAACACGGACTTCAAGCGCAAATGCTGTCTTCGGTTAAACATGTCATGAAAAACATTATTCATTTTCAGTTTTGATATAAACTAGCTTCAGTGATAGTCG
>CM049826.1:32625912-32650912 GCA_027422435.1 Schizopygopsis pylzovi | reverse complement strand
CATTCATTCATTCATTAATTCGTCCATTCATTCATTTATTTATTCATTCATTCATTCGTCCATGCATTCATTCATCCATTCATTTATTCATCCATTCATTCATTCATTCATTCGTTCATTTATTCATACATTCATTCATTCATTAATTTATTCTTTCATTCGTTCATTCATTCATTAATTTATTTATTCATCCATTCGTTCATTCATTTATTCATTCATACATTCGTCCATTCATTCATTAATTCGTCCATTCATTCATCCATTCATTCGTCCATTCATTCGTTCATTCATTCGTCCATTCATTCATTCATACATTTGTCCATTCATTCATTCATTCATTCGTTCGTTCATTTATGCGTCCATTTATTCATTCATACATTCGTCCATTCATTCATTCATTAATTCGTCCATTCATTCATTTATTTATTCATTCATTCATTCGTCCATGCATTCATTCATTCATTCATTTATTCATTCATCCATTCATTCATTCATTCATTCATTCATTCATTCGTCCATTCATTCATTCATACATTCGTCCATTCATTCATTAATTCGTTCATTTATTCGTCCATTTATTCATTCATACATTTGTCCATTCATTCATTCATTAATTCGTCCATTCATTCGTCCATTCATTCGTTCATTCATTCGTCCATTCATTCATTCATACATTTGTCCATTCATTCATTTATTCATTCATTGGTTCATTTATGCGTCCATTTATTCATTCATACATTCATCCATTCATTCATTCATTCATTCGTCCATTCATTCATTTATTTATTCATTCATTCATTCGTCCATGCATTCATTCATCCATTCATTTATTCATCCATTCATTCATTCATTCGTTAATTTATTCATACATTCATTCATTCATTCATTTATTCTTTCATTCGTTCATTCATTCATTAATTTATTTATTCATCTATTCGTTCATTCATTTATTCATTCATACATTCGTCCATTCATTCATTCATTCATTAATTCGTCCATTCATTCGTCCATTCATTCGTCCATTCATTCGTTCATTCATTCGTCCATTCATTCATTCATACATTTGTCCATCCATTCATTCATTCATTCATTCATTCGTTCATTTATGCGTCCATTTATTCATTCATACATTCGTCCATTCATTCATTCATTAATTCGTCCATTCATTCATTTATTTATTCATTCATTCATTCGTCCATGCATTCATTCATTCATTCATTTATTCATTCATCCATTCATTCATTCATTTATTCTTTCATTCGTCCATTCATTCATTCATTCATTCATTTATTCTTTCATTCGTTCATTCATTCATTAATTTATTTATTCATCCATTCGTTCATTCATTTATTCATTCATACATTTGTCCATTCATTCATTCATTGATTCATTCATTCATCATTCATTCATTCATACATTCGTCCATTCATTCATTCATACATTCGTCCATTCATTCATTCATCCATTCATTCATACATTCATCCATCCATTCATTAATTCAGTAATTCATTAATTCATTAATTCATTGATTCATTCATTCATTCATTCCCGTCTTTACCCTGTTTTGTCCCAGACCCAGTAGACTATAAGAATCAGTGAACGAGGAGTATGTTTGCTATATTCTGCTATTAAAACCACATCATAAACTCTGTATTTTCTCTTTTGTCATCTGAAAAATTTAACATTGAGGTGCATGTTTTCACTCTTTTCAAAACATTGTGCTTTCCTTTAATTTTAACACTTTCAAAATGATAGCAGACAAGTACTGAAATTTGGGAGTTGCATTCAATTTGAATATAATATTTAGCTCTGTAAATCAAATCTGCCTCTGCAGAGGTTCAGTGTCATGTTTGAAGCTTACAATGCTTATATATGGTTCTAAACTGGGAAGTTTTCATGTCGAATGAGCCATTATCGTTTTCCAAAAATGGTATCCTTGCAGGTCCCGTGTAAGAAGAAAGGGCATCATTCCACCACACGTTATTTAACACCTCCTCGTAATCCTCCACAGTGAGACTAAACCCCTGCAGTGATGATCTAAAGGCAGGCAGCAATTTCATTTTCCTATCATACACGCCACACACACACAGTACACATTTCTATGCCTGTATCGGTATAGTCAATATTATAGTCTCCATTAGTCATTGAAACAGATAGCTTCTGATCTCTGCCTGCCATCTGGCAACATTAAAATCCACATACAGCACAAGTCCCTGCTAAGCACAAATCAAACAGCAGCATGCTGCAGATGAGTATTATGTGATGACAGTGTTAAGCCTCTTTGAGCTGTTCATTTCTGAAATGAGAGAGTCAGGCCTTGGTGGAAGTAGCTTTCCAAATGGGTCTCTTCCGTAATTGTTTGAGAGGAATGTATTGCTTATAGGTAATACCTGTAATAATGTTTCATTGATTGTTGTTGAGATTGTTACGGTTTAGCAGATTTGAGGTTTTATGTCACTGAAGTTCACAGTTATGATTTCTAACAAAAGCAGCCGTGTGATTCACAGTCATTTCAATTGTAAGAAATGCCCTTATGCCCAAAAAAATATCAAAATGAAAATGGTCAAATTAAATATGTTCATAATTACAAAAAGTATATTTGAGTCATTGTATTTATCAATTGCATTTTATATACTTTAAAAATAATAATTTTATTAATAATAAATATATCCGGACAGCAAAACGTCATTGGCTCAAAATTCTAATTATTATTTGCCTGTACATAAATTGCGCTGGTTGAGTTAGTTGAGCATAGTGATAAACAGTATTTAGGTTTTATTCAAATGTGGAAGGAATTTTAAATTTGATCAAATACTTATTGAAAATCCCTATATCTTATTGAATTTTCTTTTGCCTCTTAAAAGAAGCAACAACCAATAGGTTAGAGTTAAACTGTTTGTCACTCACAGTGATGTAATTCAATTTATGAATGTAATGAAGTAGTTTTGTGCAAGTAGCTTTAATAAACCAGCCATAAGAGCTCACCCTGCACATTACCAATTAAAAGTATCAGCCTTGCCAATCAAATCCAAATCCTTTCAAACACTGATTTTATAATCTCGTAGCCATTATATCATAAATCTTTTTCTTGAGCTACTTTATTACGAGGTCAGGTATTCTCCAGCCTGGTTAAAGACCAGAGTTTGGCCCTCTGCTGCCTTACAGAGCATCTGTGATCACTGAGCTGGAAGATGAAACACTGGGCCGGGGTTCCTGCCCCCGGCACTGACACAGAAGGGCTCACCTGAGTCTCCTGCGACACATCCAGCCTCAGCATACGCTCCTGACGTCGAAGGGGGTTAGTTATATATAGAGAGAGATTCTGTGTGCTGCTCTGAAAATGCCATGCTGTTTGCTGTGACCTAATGCAGTGGAGAAATGTTTCCATGTCAGAACACCAATGAAGTATCTTGTGACATCATGCATGTCGTTTACTGTATCTTTACCTTTGGCTGTGAGGGACGCTGGATTCCCGTGCATCGAACCGCTAAATGCCAATATAGAGCCTGAGCACTGAATGAGCCCAGTGCCCTATTGTGTCCATCAGTATTATTATTTGTATTTTCCAGGGCTTTTGTGGCTTCAAAAACATGAAAACTTGCACAAACGTCAGACTCATTGGCCATTAGGCTCAGGCAAAAGCTGGACATGGGCATGTAGCCCCCTTGAATGCAGTAAATTCACTTATTTGCATATCACACATATCACAGAGCTAGTAACTGATTACATGCAATCTGGATTACGTAATATTAAAAAATTACACACTCTCAGAAATAAAGGTACAAAAGCTCTCACTGGGGCGGTACCTTTTCAAAAGGAACACTTTTGTACCTATTAGGTTCAAATATGTACACTTTAAGTACTAATATGTACCTTTTAAGGTACCAAAATGGACCCTTTAGGTACAAACATGTACCTTTTGAAACGGTACCGCCCCAGTGACAGCTTTTGTACCTTTATTTCTGAGAGTGCATAAGAAAAAAAATGAAGTAGGCTACTTGTAATTAGATTAATTATATTTTAAAATACTCATAATCAGAATACAGTTACTTTTTATTGATTACATATTATACATATTATTACATACATTGATTCTCCCTAATTCCTCTTTTTTATCTTTTGGATTTTTTATTTTATTAACTTAATATAATTAATTTAAATTTAATATTTTTACGTTTTAATCAATGATGGGCTTTTCATTAAACTCACAAACCCCCTGCAGTTTATTTATGAACCCCAGTTTAATAATGTAATATAGTGTATAATGCACTTCATGTTGTCAACAACAACAAATGGAATATATTTTATTTTACTTAGCATTTTCATAACAATATGGCACTAGATTATCCTATGTAAATCTAAGTGATGAACCAGATAGGTCAAAAGAATTTTAAAAGCAATCAAATTTATATTAATGGAAATGTGCAGTGTAATGGATTTACGTTTCTAACCACATTTTTTGTCATGTAATTTGAAATCAGTAACAAACCACAATTAGTAAGTAATCTACACAGCTCTGCACATACAACTTATGTCTTGCACAGCACTGCAGGTTCATAGAGCTGCCAATAATAATACGAGTACCGTCAAACAAAGATGCAAACAGAAATATAGAACCAAGGCTGCCAAAAAAGGAGTATTAATGACATTCAGAACCAAAAGAAAACATAGAAGGCATATCATTCATATGGGATGTTAGAAATAGCACAGATGTTGTGGCATGCAAGATTCGAACACTCAACCTTTAGATTGGAAAGCCAGTTATTCAGAGGGTCATGAAACCACACATTACAGCACCAGTAAGTTTCCACGACAGTTTTGAGTGGACACGGTGAGAGACAACACAATAACAGCTTCTGATGCAGTCAGATTTATTTCATTCTCATTGAGTTAAAAGCATCAAAGGTTGGCACTAATGCATGCTGGAGTTCACCATGGCATGCTACAATATATTATGCATGGTTTTTAAAACTGTAAACAAATACATGCATATCCTTGTGATAGCTATCATTGTAATGCACAAATAAACGCACAGCCCTTTGCATTTTTACTCTGCTTTGAATATTATATACATTTCTCCTACAACTGAAATGAATGGGTGCTAACATCATCTGATGATACTTCTGTTAAAATCTCAGAAAATGTGTTTCATGGCCATTTTACACATGTTTGTTTGGATGCTGCAAAGACATTCAAGGGGAGAATGAGCACACAAAATATTTTGCTAAAAAGTTGCCGCTTATTGTGTTGCATTATACATTGAGGGCAATCATTTGTCTTGATCCCTGATGTTATGGATTGGGCCTGAAAGCTTAGACATAGCACATATGGGCCAGTAGGTGACACTCTTCCCTTCATCTCTGTAACATAACAACATCTCTGGAAAGTGTCCCACCACCTGTCTTTACCCTCACCATCCTGAGCACAGAAGAGCCCAAATCAGCAGCAGAAACAACACTATCAGCACAGATGAGACATTGCTTGAGACATAACACACAGAAAACATACTGTGACCTTTACTAAACAACATCCCTTGAGCCTTTTATTTCAAAAGTGTGCACATTTATCATACATTGTTTGTCTTTTGATGCTATACTGAGCTAACATACTTTAAATATAGCATGCTTGTTGTTTATTGCAGTGTAACTCCACATTGGTATGTATATACTGTCATTTGTATCTCTATAAAATCTCACATCAAATCCACTTAAGCGCTATGTTTCACTATAACACTAAACCCTGGGTTTCATCATTCGAACCCTGTGTTTAACCCCAGGCAGAGCAGTGTGATAGATGCTTAGCAGTGGACGGGAGTGAAATCAAGTCTCCTTCACCTCCTCAAACGGTTGAGCTGCAGGGGAAATGAACAGATTACTGCTGCACTGAAGGACGTGTTCTGAGAGGCAGTGCTAATTGGCTTGAGTTCATTTCAGATCGTCACACAGCTGCAGCAATGACGTTGTAGATCAGTGCGGTCTGAAGAACTAGGAGAGAAAAATCAATTTAAAAAAATGGATTAATTCAAAAATAAGAAACACTTTAGATTAGGGAACACATATTCACTGTTATTTAAGAGTTTCCCCTCAATAAACTCCTAATTTACTGCTTATTGATAGTTAGTAAAGCAGTTGTGAAGTTTAGGTATGGGATATGGTTAAGGGATCTAGAATGTGCATGGTCGTGCAGAATAAGATATTAATATGTCTCTAAGTCAGTGGTTCTCATTTCCAGTCCTGGGGACCCCCTGCTCTGCACATTTTGCATGTCTCCCTTATTTAACACACCTGACTGAGATCATCAGCTCGTTAGTTCAGTTCATGTCTCTCTCTCCTAATAAGCTGATGAGCTCAATCAGGTGTGTTAAATAGACTAAGCAGGCAGTCGTGGCTCTATTGGATAGAGCGTTTGTAACCTGAGGTTGTGGGTTCGAATCTCGGCTCCGGCAGGAATTGTCCACGACTGAGGTGAGACCCTTGAGCAAGGCACCGAACCCCCGACTGCTCCCCGGACTGCCCACTGCTCCAGGGGGTTGTGTGTGTGTGTGTGTGTGTGTGTGTGCTGTGTGTGTTGTGTGTGGTGTGTGTGTGTGTGTGTGTGTGTGTGTGTGTGTGTGTGTGTCGTGTGTGTAGTGTGTGTGTGTGTGTCTGTCAGTTCTGATAGGTGTGTGTGTGTGTGTGTGTGTGTCCACTGCTCCTGTGTGGGTGGTGTGTGTGTGTGTGTGTGTGTAGGTGTGTGTGTGTGGTCCACTGCTCCTGTGTGGGGTGTGTGTGTGTGTGCCTGTGGATGGGTGTATGGGACAATTTCACTGCTGTTACCAGTGTAATTTTGTGTGTGACAAATAGCTCCAGTGTGAGCTTAATGTGTATGTGTGTACAATTGTGTGTTAGTAGCTACTGTGTAGTAGTGAGAATTGTGTGTGTAAATGTCTGTGTTGAGTGCCCGTGGTTGCCTGCTTACAGCAGAGAACCATTTTCACTGGACATTCCTTACCTACCTGGAGATCACATGTTCCCCTGTTATGTGACAATCCCTCTATACCAACTGCTCTGGCTAATATTGATATGTAATATGTTTGGATCAATAGTACCTGTTAATAGGATCAAGTCCTTGTCCTTGGACACACACTGTGTGAGTCTGGCCCGTTGCTGTTTCTGCCTGTGCACACAAGATCTAACAATTTTACCGTGTGATCATTGTGCACCTTTGAATCCGTTAACCATGGACAATAAGCAAATGACTTCCCTGTAATAACAATGTGTTTTATTTGCTCTATACCTAGGGCAATGAACTGTTAGTGTTCATGGACAATGTGTGTTAAATGTCCAAGTTTACTTGTCATTGGACCCCTGTGTACGCTTGGTTCCATGTTTCTGTTTTGTGCTGTTGGCAAAAATAACAATCTAATTTTATTAACCAATGTTGTATTTGTAAGTGCCCTGCGAAGTGCACATCACAGGATACTTTGCCATGATTCCAGTTAGAAGCGAACGTATATATTCCATTCAAAGTGCATTGAAGTGTGCGAGACGTGAATTAATATTGTATATATTTACAGAGGTATATGATGACACACTCGTCCGTGCGTGAAGACGTTGCGCAGCGCAAATCCATGAATGAATGTTCTGAAATAAAGTAAACTTCAGTGGATTTCCCTGCTCAGGGAGTAGGGAGCAATGGACCCTGTGTAGGGAGCAATGGACACTGTGTAGGGAGCAATGGACCCTGTGTAGGGAGCAATGGACCCTGTGTAGGGAGCAATGGGCCCTGTGTAGGGAGCAATGGACACTGTGTAGGGAGCAATGGACCCTGTGTAGGGAGCAATGGACCCTGTGTAGGGAGCAATGGACCCTGTGTAGGGAGCAATGGACCCTGTGTAGGGAGCAATGGACCCTGTGTAGGGAGCAATGGACCCTGTGTAGGGAGCAATGGGCCCTGTGTAGGGAGCAATGGACACTGTGTAGGGAGCAATGGACCCTGTGTAGGGAGCAATGGACCCTGTGTAGGGAGCAATGGACCCTGTGTAGGGAGCAATGGACCCTGTGTAGGGAGCAATGGACCCTGTGTAGGGAGCAATGGACCCTGTTTAGGGAGCAATGGACCCTGTGTAGGGAGCAATGGACACTCTGTAGGGAGCAATGGACCCTGTGTAGGGAGCAATGGACCCTGTGTAGGGAGCAATGGACCCTGTGTAGGGAGCAATGGACCCTGTGTAGGGAGCAATGGACCCTGTGTAGGGAGCAATGGACCCTGTTTAGGGAGCAATGGACCCTGTGTAGGGAGCAATGGACACTGTGTAGGGAGCAATGGACCCTGTGTAGGGAGCAATGGACACTGTGTAGGGAGCAATGGACCCTGTGCAGGGAGCAATGGACCCTGTGTAGGGAGCAATGGACCCTGTGTAGGGAGCAATGGACACAGTGTAGGGAGCAATGGACCCTGTGTAGGGAGCAATGGACACAGTGTAGGGAGCAATGGACACAGTGTAGGGAGCAATGGACCCTGTGTAGGGAGCAATGGACCCTGTGTAGGGAGCAATGGACACAGTGTAGAGAGCAATGGACCCTGTGTAGGGAGCAATGGACACAGTGTAGAGAGCAATGGACCCTGTGTAGGGAGCAATGGACACTGTGTAGGGAGCAATGGACCCTGTGTAGGGAGCATGTCAATCGGAACACAGTTCATGCATGGAGTGCACTTCTAACAAGCTGATTATCTGAATCAGGTGTTAACAAAGAGAGACATGTAAAATATGCAGAGGGGGTGCGAGGACTGGAATTGAGAACCTCTGCTCTAAGTAATCAATATACTAATACTAAGCAACCAATATGTTATCTAATAAGCTACTAGTTAATAGAGAGAATTGGTCCTTAGAATTGTCATGAGTTCAGGCCCGGCGTTCCTCCCTCTCACCACCAGAGATCGCCATCTCTCTTCCTCCTGGACTCATTTCCCTTCACTCCTTACACCTGGCACTAATCACATCCTCAGCTGTTCCCCATTTTCACTGTCTTTATATTCCCTCCTCACTCACCACACTGCCTGATGAATTTGAATGTATATGTTTGGATCATTTATGTACCGTGTTATATGGATCTCAAGTTTCCTTGTTCTCTAGGACACCAGCAGTGGTGCTGTCAGTGGTGTCCCGTTCTGTGTTCTGTGTTGTTTTTTGCCTGTTGGCCTTTTTGTTCAATAAAATTTGTGCTTACCTGCACTTGGACCCAGATCTCTGTCTTTCCTCGGTGCCCCTCGCCCGTATCGTGACAAAAATAAATATGTAACACATCACATTACAAAGTGACAAATCAATAGACAAACTTAAAATGTAATATTTAATCCAAGTTTGAAATATTAGTTAAGCATAACAGTAGTATAGTGTACAATTTATGCAGGGTAAATAAATACACTTTAAACAAAAACACTGAGGATTTATTGATTTCTCGCCTGTAGATTTTAATGAAAAGCAAAGATGTCGGAAATGTAATTCATGGAAATACTGAATAATAGCCCCATTAATTAATAAGTATTGAGTTAAACAATAATGACACAAGTAATGACATGACACTTGGGTACAGTTCTGTCACTGAGGGTCTAAAATCTTTCTACTTCAAAATAAAACTATAATATTTACTCCATGCATCTAAAAGTAACAATGTGCCCACATGTCCCTCGTTACAAAAAAACAAACAGCATAGCCATTCATCAAAAGAGATTACATTATGTGCCGTCTGTGGTCAAAAAAAATAAATCAATCAATCAATCAAAATGTGTGAGTTAAATCAGAATAAAATATATCAAACTGGGAAATAATTTGAGGCCTTTCATTCATACGTGCTTTTATAACTATGTGACTATACCCTCTATGGGACTAATTGTGAATTCACAGCTTAAAAAATAATTGACTTTATATTTTACCTATTTGGGAGTAAAATCATTTTCCAAAATTTGTTTTCTACATCTGAACTTTGACCTTTTTTTTAGGGTTCCGTCATTCATAACTGACTTTGTCCCATTAGGGAAAAGTATTTTTGGCAAATAGTCTGAAACTTCACACACAATCAAGAGCTTTTTCTCTATCTGAAAAGAAGTAGAAAGGTCTTACTCTTTCAAAGAAAAACATTACAAATCTTTATGAACATTGTTTTCTTTTTTTTCTTGCGCTGCTATATTTGATTTGTAATACACTCATGAAAACGTCTAAAATTTGACACAAATTCAGATGCAATTCCACTGCCTGAAAACCATGTCTTAATGATTCAAAAGCATTAAAACAACTTCTAACATTGTGTTTCATCTTTGTATTTCTAATCAGTTATCTTAGCACAACTGAAAGTCACCAAGACCCCACACAAGCCACACGTAAGATGCTAACTTGTGCAGTCGTGATTGAAGCATCGCTGCCTACCTGTCAGTATAGTAACGCCAATAGACAAAGGCACCTTTACTAGCCTCTGGTTATCACATCTTTCAAACTGGCATACAATAATGTACCCAAATGCTGACTTCCATAGCAACCTATTCTTCATCATTGCCTTCACCCTCATTGCTTCCTTGGTCCTCAATAACTTCTTGTATTACTACAACCTGATTTTCTGATGCACTCCTATTACTATCATCAACACCTTCTGAAATAAGTACAGATTTATCTCTCCATCTTCCAAAAACGAGCCTAAAACACATGCACAAAGGCTATTATACTGCCTGCCAATGCTGGTCAATAGCGCCAGCAAAGTATGCATCCCATAATAGGACTTAGTCTTTTATGCATGACGCTCAGATTTTTTGGTCCTAAGTTATTGTTTTTATAAGAGTGCATTAAAATGACAAAAAAATGAGAAAACACATTTGGATGCACGATTATATTCTTTATAGCTTGAGTTTATTTGTATTTTCTAGTCTAAAATGAGCTCAATATGGAGCCTTGAGAGCATGTGACCTAACATGTGTCAATGCCTTTTTTACTTCGTCACCAAAAATGTGAAGCACATGGCTGATACTTTTTAATTTTACTGTTTGAAGGGGATGTCATTTGACATCACTAATATCATATTTTGTTGGTTGAACATTTTACATGCATTTTTCTTAGCGTCATTTATAAATATTTATAACTATAGTGCCATTTACCCCAGAGAGGGATAATCATCTTTCATTTCATGGCAGTTAGTTGCATAAACAATGTTTTAGCTTAACCATCGCTCAAATTAGAACAAAGTAGCGCAGAATGCTCCTTTTCTCTTTTGGTCAGTCGAATTGCTTCTGAGTCGTCCTCTGCAAGCACGCTGCTTTTCGCTCTCTTTGCATAACTGCCTTTGTAAATTGTTTGCTGATCCCAAGCAGCTGCTTTTAGACATGAAGGTCACTTCAGAGAGGGTCAAATGACAATTGTCATTGTATTTCAGCTGCACTCCACCCAGGGTTCATACCAAGTGAACAACAGGTCGTTGCTAAAATAACTTTCTAAACAGATCTTGCATGGTTTACAAGCTTGTCTTCTGTGGTCTCATGGCAGGCATGTTTAAAATGCATTCAGCCCTGATCACCTGATATAGTCTTTACACAGCCTGTGTTGTTATGCAAAGCTGGAGCCATTTATACCTGCGACCGGCACACGCTTCTTTCCTTCTGTGGCCGGTTGGCTGGGAAGGGAACTTCATATTAAGTTCACAGAAGTGTCAAAAATTTGTGTAATTTAATTGGATGTTCTGAGAATCAGTTCATTAAGTTAATTTCTATAGAGGCAATTACAGACAGAAAAAGGTACAGTTCAGTGGACACGCTTGAATATTATGAACATTAAATCAAATGAATTTTATAATAGTGTTTACATGTTGATTTACAGTGGGATGTACTTTTATCTGCAGACTGAAAATTACATATTTACACGTATATTCATAAATATATATATATATATACAGCAGTGGCCAAAATGATCAGAACATTAGTTTTTTCAGCAGCTAAAATGGATTCATGTCAGTATCTTTTGCTGTAGTGTGTCAGTATAGGAAATATCAGTTTATATTTCCAAACATTAATTTAGCCATTATTTGTAATAATGCAGTGAGATTTTTTCCCGACGACAGCCAGTGCTCCACACAGAGATCTGATCATCATCAGTCTGTCTGGAATGACAAACTGAGACTAAATCCAGAAGAACTGTGCAACGTCTCCAAGATGCTCCAAGAAACCTGCCTGCAAAGCTGACAAGTACTGTTACAATAAAAGCTGTTACAAATACTGTTACAAATGTAATATCTCCTAATTCTTATTTCGGTATACTTAAAGCCTTTGCAACTAGTGCATTATATGAAAAAAAATCATTAATTATGCCTTGTACTAACTCTTATACTTCATTATATAATCTTATGAATAATTTTAACCACAGTTATAATACAATAAAATACTTACCTATTCATTGTTACACCTTTAGAAAGTATAACGCAATAAAACATGATAAACAAACCTTCATGCAATTAAACTTTGGTTACAATTATTTATGAAATAATGCATTATAAATAAAGGCTTTATGTAAAGTGTCATCGTTATTTCTATATTTTCTGCATTGTTGCCACACTGCATTTACTTAAAAAAATTGAAAAAACGTTATGATTTAATGATTATTAGTTATCAAGCAGTGCAAATAGTTTTGTACAAAATTAAACACTTCAGGTTTGCTTTGTGTAAACAACAACAGCTCAGTTAACAGCTTGTCACGGTCCTGCTGGTGTGCCCGGGCTGGCCACCAGATGTCTCTGTGTGTTGAGCACATGGCTTGTTGTTTGTTGTTGGTGCCATGTGCTCTCCTGTCTATTGTCTGCCCCTCCCATCTTGTTAACTAATAATTGTTTCAGTTGCTCCACCTGTGTGTCCCTCTTTACCCTCGTTTGTCTCCCTATTTAGCCTTCTGGTGTCTGCAGTCCTGTGCTGATCCGTTGTCTTACGTCGTGTGTGTATGTTGATTGTGCTGCATTTCCCTGCCTCCCTGCCTGCCCGCCCGCCCGCCCACAGAGTCCGCTCCAGAGCCCGCTCCGTTCCGGGAGCCCACAGAGTCTGCTCCAGAGCCCGCTCCCTTCCGGGAGCCCATGCAGTCCGCTTCGGTCCGGGAGCCCACAGAGTCTGCTCCAGAGCCCGCTCCCTTCCGGGAGCCCACAGAGTCCGCTCCAGAGCCCGCTTCGGTCCGGGAGCCCACAGAGTCCGCTCCAGAGCCCGCTCCCTTCCGGGAGCCCACAGAGTCTGCTCCAGAGCCCGCTCCCTTCCGGGAGCCCACAGAGTCCGCTCCAGAGCCCGCTCCGTTCCGGGAGCCCACAGAGTCCGCTCCAGAGCCCGCTCCCTTCCGGGAGCCCACAGAGTCCGCTCCAGAGCCAGCTCCGGTCCGGGAGCCCACAGAGTCCGCTCCAGAGCCAGCTCCGTTCCGGGAGCCCACAGAGTCCGCTCCAGAGCCCGCTCCCTTCCGGGAGCCCACAGAGTCCGCTCCAGAGCCAGCTCCGGTCCGGGAGCCCACAGAGTCCGCTCCAGAGCCAGCTCCGGTCCGGGAGCCCACAGAGTCCGCTCCAGAGCCCGCTCCGTCCGGGAGCCCACAGAGCCCGCTCCAGAGCCCGCTCAATGGCCTCCTGCTCTGCCTGCCCCACCCTGGCAACCCTGTCTGCCTATTCCTCCAGGCCCTCTTCCATTCCACGGGCCTGGCCCACTGTCCCTACCCCAGATCCGCCTCCGGCCCACCCCCCTCCAAGACATTTTTCTGTTTTTGGTGTGTGCGGAGTGTCTTGGATCCACTCCTTAAAGTGGAGGTTGTCTCACGGTCCTGCTGGTGTGCCCGGGCTGGCCACCAGATGTCTCTGTGTGTTGAGCACATGGCTTGTTGTTTGTTGTTGGTGCCATGTGCTCTCCTGTCTATTGTCTGCCCCTCCCATCTTGTTAACTAATCATTGTTTCAGTTGCTCCACCTGTGTCTCCCTCGTTACCCTCGTTTGTCTCCCTATTTAGCCTCCTAGTGTCTGCAGTCCTGTGCTGATCCGTTGTCTTGCGTCGTGTGTGTGTATGTTGATTGTGCTGCAGTTCTCTGCCTGCCTGCCCAGCCTGTGTCCTCGCCTCATCTCTCTCATCACGCACCCTGACACAGCTGATCTTGTTTGTCAAACTATCATCAACGCTGTTGAATCATCTGTGATTCCTCACAACAGTTCACTTAAGAACAGTTGGTGGTCTTTTGGCTGATAAATGGACAACTCCAGGACTTTGTACCAAGACTTTTTCAGAATGACTTACTGGAAATGCACTTTTGTATCAATTCATCAGGAGGGAACCAAAAAATCCACGACTTTTAAAGATGTCACTAACACACTGAGTTCACCTAAAGTAGCTTTAACGTAGCTTTAAAATAATCTTATTAATTAACTCTTAAAAATTAAAAGATATAACCCTCAATTGATTTATTTAACAGATTAAAAAACTACCTGTGCTCTCAAGTCTCTTTGAAACATTTTTTTAAAAAATATTTTTAATATAATTAAAAATACTGCATAATTTTTTCTAGGTTTCCTGTTGTCAAAAAATCCGTACTACCTTGTAAACAATTACTAATCATTAAAACTTATTAAAATCTAAAATTTATCATATTAATCACAAAATATCAATCATAATTACAACAACCTTCACAACCAAAAATAGTCAAAATAATAATGAATCAACTTAT
Organism: Schizopygopsis pylzovi; assembly: GCA_027422435.1. NCBI lineage: Eukaryota > Metazoa > Chordata > Actinopteri > Cypriniformes > Cyprinidae > Schizopygopsis > Schizopygopsis pylzovi. Next base: position 32,636,223 of record CM049826.1, on the reverse strand, counting down.
TAATCAATTCAATCAACAATCAATTAACATTCAATCAATCAATTAACCAACCAACACAACCAACCAACAACAATCAACAAATAATCAATCATAATTAATCAATCAATCAATCAATCAACAACCATCCAACACATACCAACCACAAACAACCATAATCAATCAATCAATCAATACCAATCAATCAATCAATCAATCAATCAATCAATCAACAACCAATCAATCAATCAATCAATCAATCAATCAATCAATCATTTGATTTTTTACAATTTTTGTACAAAAATTGTAAAAAAAAAATACAAAAGAAACGCCCCATGTTACCAAACAAAGAAAAATAGGTTATTCAACAACTATCGAGCTCTAGTACATGAACGCCACATTTGCAATTATATACTTTATATTACACTAAACATTTGGCATCGATGTATTCCTTTGTAGTGTGTGCCGCAAGATACAGATACGATGATTTAATATAGTAATCTGGAGATCAACCTGAAATGCACAATATTATTTAAAGAACAGTTTCAGTTTTTATAATATTAGATATCTCTAATATAATGTCTCTGATATAAAAGTTCAGGAAAAACCTCTGAAGATAAAGTTGATATTTAAATGTGAGATACAGCACAAGACAATGACTCTTAGTTCTGAGGGCAGAGCTCTGACACGCGGCGCAGCTGCTCCGTCTCCTCTCGCCTCTCCCATTGTTTCCAGTGTCTCCTCCTACAGCGCTGTGAGTTAAAGGTGGGGAAATGACGACTGTGCAATAATAGAGTCTTAAATGAGATTACAGCAAGACAGTACAGATATCTCCCATGCTTCTCTTTCTGTTTTCTTAGATTTGACTCTTGAAGGATTATATGAGGCACTGTTAATACTAAAATTGGAAAATCTGAGAATATTCTGAGTTTAGGAAAAGCAACCTACAAGCAAAAAAGGAAAAGCTTTTGGGAAAACCTCAAAAAGTAAAAAAAAAAAAATACGCTGATTTAGATTTAGATGTTGTAGATGTTATGGGTTACTGTTGAAAACATTGTTTCGTGTTATGTGGAAGATATCTAATTAATAATATTTATTTTTGGCAAGACCCAGGAAATTATATATATATTTAGACACACTTTAACTTGGTTTTAATTAGTGTTCTGCTCCATTTACTGTAGAAATTAATTTTGTATTATTACTTTGTGATTGGCAGAAAATCCCTCAGAGCTTCTGAATACTGATGAGTAATAATCTTCCAGTTATAGCACCATATACTACTTATTTACATTCAGCTATGAAATGCATGACTTTTTGTCTCAACACTCCTACAAATTAATGTTAGAAACAAAAATGTGTGCAACCTTATTTCATTGAAGAATTACAGAGTTCTTTAATGAACCAAAATGGTTGTTGTAACTGTAAAAAACTTTTAATGTCACACACACACACACACACACACACACACACACACACACACACACACACACACACACACACACACACACACATATATGTATACATATATGGTGTTCAAATTTATCCCCGGTCTGCTTGAAAAATGGATTTGGAGGAGATGCACTGATTATAAAGAATACTCAGTATAGAATACGCTGTAAAGATGACCATAATCCACAATCCAGGTTTCTAGCTAAATGAACCAACTCTTCCGCCCCTACGGCCTGTACAGATGGACGAGAGCATCTGTTGTGAGGAACACTGCGTCTCAAATAGAAGCCATTGGCCATGTCCTTTTACGGCGTTCCTCTTTGTATTTGGCACCTTCCTGGGACAAAAGGGGGCAGGACATACCTGTCAGCCCGAGGATAAAGTGCCCCCCGGCAGCATGGAGTCCTGTACCCAGAGCGTGTCTCACCCTGTGCTGTCTCCATCCCTCTGTGTTGCATCGTAACCATCAACATGGCCCCCAAGAAGAAGGAAGAGCCCAAACCAGTAGCTGCACCCAAGCCCCCAGAGCCTGAGCCCCCCAAGGAGCCAGAGTTTAACCCAGCTGAAGTCCAGGTACTAATATCTAAGTTCTTGAGATCCACTGCAAGAGATGGACTTGAAATCTATTCACTTAGTCAGGGAAGACTGCAACCCATCAATGGCTTGCGCCTTTTGTGGAGCATTTAGATGCCGACAAATGGAAATAGAACTTCCAATGGAAATATTCTGAATATTTGAGACTTAAAAATGTTCAGTTGCATTTCTATCAAATTGAATATGGTGTCTAGTCTGACTAATGTCAATGTAACCACTGGTCTGTTTGGTGTACACTGAGCAACGAGTCTTCTGTTTCCCTATATATTAAGTATAGAAAATATGAAAATGTAGTTGTGTTATCATTCCTGCTACTTCTGACCAAAGACTTCAGGGCATTTTCTTGCGATTGATTGGCATTTGTTTGTTTTATTAATCCTAGATTACTAAATTCTTTATTGGCATTGATGGTTCCATTGCACAAAAAGATATTTAGAATATTAAAATATGCTTCACGCTAAGAATATATATATTTTTTTTTAGAACTGCTCACTAAAAGGTTATTTTAGGAAACAATTATGGCTCTTCTATAGCATTACTGCGAAAGCTCTGTTATTAAGAATGTAGAGTATCTTGATATAAATTCATCTACTGGATGTCCTGATGACAAAAGTTTCCTTCTCACAGACAACTGCTACGCTCTTGTTGCTTTCACTGATGTCCATGAGCTATTTTAGGCAACTTCAGAGACACTGTTTAATGCATCCAAAAGAACAACCTGCCGAATCATTGGCTACGCATCTACAAATGCCATCTTCCACCGTCACTGCTTGGCAGCGTGTTGTGCACAGATCTGTTTAATCTGCAGAGCTCAGAATTGATTTGAAAAGCCATTTGCTTGAACTAAACAATTGTCAGTGTTTGTTTGTCTTTTGTCTTTCCCAAATCCAAATGTTTTAGCAACTCGCAGAAGTTCCACATATTTAAACACAACACATATAAATACAACATAATACCAAGTGGCGTATCACTCTCCGAACCTTTCGATGTTTTTGCAGGTCAAAATGTATTTGGATATCCTAGTGTACTGGTGGAAAATTGACAGGAAAACTCAAGTTCCAGGGGAGATGTTTTAGTGGTCAACATTGCCACTCTACACCCCATTTCCATAGTCAGAAATTCTGGGGTTAGGAGAAGCCATAATATATGTTCCAAACCATTGAGGTTTAGGCCACACACAATGAGATTTTGATTACGCTGCTCCAGAATGGACCACCCAAACTTATGGTATTGCTCATTCTGAAGCCTGCGCAGATTCACGATTTCTGCAGATTGTATCAAATACATAAAGTATGGCATTCAGCTAGAGCAGATGCAGTATTTCAAATGAGCTCTGATTACTGAGAATCATCATTTATGGTAACTCTATAATTTCCTGCATCTAGTGGCATTGTTTTTGTGATGTTTCGGTGGGCAATATGCATTAATAATATGCATTAACGATTCAGTATCTATGGACAAAATACAAATTGTTAGGTTGCAAAGTAACGGTTTCATTATTTGGCATGTTCCCATAAAAAGCATCTTGTCAGTGTCATGCATTTGCAGTCTTCAATCACTGTCTAAGTCTGCTAACCCTGACTGATAATAGTTTGGGCTATAATGACAATGGGGTATCGGGTTAACACCCCCAGGGCCACACGCACCCTCTGGCTCAAGGTTGCTCATAAATTCTTTTGGACAATGAGTCACAGGACAAACAGGATTGAGTTTGAGTAACCAGAGCCGGGTGAGTGTGCAGACATTTGACAGGCAGAGGACGGGTCACGCCCTGAAGGACAAATAGCACCTAAACATTAATAATCACACTTTCAACAAGCAAACCCAATGTAGTCATGTATATGATTTATTAAACCTCAGAGTTATGCATTATTTGATTTGTTTTTCTCTTGGCAGGTCGAGTTCACTGCTGAGCAGATTGAGGGTAAGTGAGATTTGTGTATGCATTTCAATATTACTTTATCTTCAAAAGGACATTTACAGCAAATAAAGCTGTAATTACACTGCTACTGTGTGTGTTCCAAATTAATTCATTCATTCAATCGGATTCAGCATTTTTGTTTTGTTATTATATGTTACTTACAGTAAAAAATATTTTTGTAAAAAATACACTTTTTTTATTTATGCTTGATAAAAGAAACAATTTCAGAAAATGTTATGCAAATATTTTTTTCAAAACAACTCTTAATGTCTTATGCAATTTGCTTTTACATAAATAATATATACTATAAAAAATGAATGTATAAAAATGTATTTGCATGAGTTAGCACCTTACAAATACTGATAAACATATCACACTGATACATATATAATTTCAAAGCAACTTTTCAGGAAATAAATGTTTATACATTACTGTTATGAGTGATATGTTATGTTATGTTATGTTATGTTATGTTATGTTATGTTATGTTATGTTATGTTATGTTATGTTATGTTATGTTATGTTATGAGTGTTATGTTATGTTATGTTATGTTATGAGTTATGTTATGTTATGTTATGTTATGAGTGATATGTTATGTTATGTTATGTTATGTTATGAGTGATATGTTATGTTATGTTATGTTATGTTATGTTATGTTATGAGTGATATGTTATGAGTGATATGTTATGTTATGTTATGTTATGTTATATTATGTTATGTTATGAGTGATATGTTATGTTATGTTATGTTATGTTATGAGTGATATGTTATGTTATGTTATGTTATATTATGTTACGTTATGTTATGAGTGATATGTTATGTTATGAGTGATATGTTATGTTATGTTATGTTATGTTATGTTATGTTATGTTATGAGTGATATGTTATGTTATGTTATGTTATGTTATGAGTGATATGTTATGTTATGTTATGTTATGAGTGATATGTTATGTTATGTTATGTTATATTATGTTATGTTATGTTATGAGTGATATGTTATGTTATGTTATGTTATATTATGTTATGTTATGAGTGATATGTTATGAGTGATATGTTATGTTATGTTATGTTATGTTATGAGTGATATGTTATGTTATGTTATGTTATGAGTGATATGTTATGTTATGTTATGTTATGTTATGAGTGATATGTTATGTTATGTTATGTTATATTATGTTATGAGTGATATGTTATGTTATGTTATGTTATGTTATGTTATGTTATGTCATGTTATGAGTGATATGTTATGTTATGTTATGTTATGTTATATTATGTTATGTTATGAGTGATATGTTATGTTATGTTATATTATGTTATGAGTGATATGTTATGTTATGTTATGTTATGTTATGAGTGATATGTTTGAGGTGTCAAAGTAATGTGCATATGGCAGAAATGTACAGATCTAAGATTATATAAATCATGCCGTTAGTTTTGAAGAAAGTTGGTAACCAAGCAGTTTACTGTAGCCAATGACTTATAGTATTATTTCCACAGTATGGGAATCGATGGCTACTGTAAACTGTCTGGTTACCAACATTCTTCAAAATATATTCTTTTGTGTTCAACAGAAGAAAGAAACTCATTCAGGGGTCACCACAGCAGATAAATCACATCATTTAGATTTTGGCCAAAAGTGAAGGAATGGAATAGAATAAAAACTCAACACTGTATTTCCAGGACAGAGATCTAAAGCATGGCCAGCGTAGAGCGTTTAAGTCTGTTGGAGTGTGAGAAACTCAAGTCCAACGGTCTTTTACTCTGCAGATTTCAAGGATGCGTTCCAACTGTTTGACAGGACGCCAACCAACGAGATGAAAATCACCTACGCTCAGTGTGGTGATCTGATTCGGGCTTTGGGTCAGAACCCCACCAACGCTGAAGTTATGTACGTCTTAGGCAAACCCAAAGCTGAAGGTGAGACCAGAATCCGTCCCTCAGATCTTCACGGTCTGAAATCTAAAATGAACATGTGACTGAATGCCCGCTCTCTAAACTGTTCAGCCCGATCATGCCACACAGATTCAGCGCGCTTCTTTTGTTGGCAGACATGAGTGTGAAGATGCTGGATTTTGAACAGTTCCTGCCCTTGCATCAACACATCTGCAAGGCCAAAGACCGCGGCACCTTTGAAGACTTCGTTGAGGGCCTGAGAGTGTTTGACAAAGAGGGCAATGGAACAGTGATGGGTGCTGAACTCAGACACGTCCTCGCTACCCTGGGTGAGCTTCAAACTCATCTACAATAATCACCAGAGACTAATTTAATATATGCAAATCCATGTGGTAAAGTCTTGGAAGTACTTTTGTTCATTAAGATTTGGCTCTGTCACTGTGAAATCGAGATTCAATTATAGTTTTGAATCACTTTTTATTTTTATATTATTTTAGTTTTAGTTCGTTTTTATTAGTATTTTTTGTATGTTTTATTTGTTTTGGTACATCAGGTTAAACTAAATGAAAATATTAACTTGTAAGCTAGTTAGAAAACTCTTTATATTTTACTTTACTTCAGGTAATGTTCATTTTATTTACTAAATAATATCACTTTTAGTTTTATTATTATTATTATTATAGATTTAGTTAGCTATGATTACCCTGGGCAATTATTTATAGATGGATGCTCAGATATTAGATAGTCAGGGAAATATTTTGTCTCATTATTATTATTGTTATTATCATCATCATCTTTAAAACAAGATGAATTCACTTGAGAAGCAAACTTTGTAAGAATCCAATATTTTCATTGAACAAGTGATAATAATTAAATACATTTAATTCCTTAAAAATCATGGTTACTGGATTTGTTCTATAATATAATGTAATGTTATGTAATATTGTATTATATAATTTTAATTTAATATATGTAATCTAATATACTATAAAATAATTATCAGCAAGAATAGACAACACTACACTTTTATTCTCCATATTATAAAAAAACTATTAGAATAATTTCCCGTAACTACATATCTGGACATCTTTCAATGCTGGGCATTCCTTGGCATCAGACTAGCATCTCTAAAGCCAAGCTGACACACTGACACTTTAATCACCCGAAGCCAGTCCTGCTGTCTGAGATATGTGCTTGTGTCTTCTCTGTAGGTGAGAAGATGAAGGAAGATGAGGTTGAGCAGCTGATGGCTGGGCAGGAGGATTCAAACGGCTGTATAAACTACGAAGGTCAGTTTGTGTACATATTACTCATAAATGAACATCTGTCATCAACAGACTATTAGCATCACAGTTCATGTCTATGTTGTAGAAGTGTTCCTGTGGCTCAGTGGTAGAGCATTGCGTCAGCAGCGCAAAAGGTTGTGGGTTCAAATCCCAGGGAACACATATACTGTCAAATAAATGTATAACCTGAATGCACTGTAAGTCGCTTTGGATAAAAGCGTCTGGTAAAATGTAATAATGAGAACTAAATATTTGATCTCTAATCAGAATGTTTTCTTTACCTCTAGATGGCACTGTTGTCTCATCTAGTCCACTTATTATATTAGGATGTCTTTTGGGCTCAGAATAGCATAAACTGTGAATGCATTAGCGTGGGATATTGATTTGTATTTATATTTGTATTTTCCCCCACAGCTTTTGTAAAGCACATCATGGCCGGCTGATCAGGTATAACACAACCACTCTTTTCACACTTTGTCTTCAATGCATTACTGATTGATTGATCTGATTATTTATGAATATTTTGATGTTGTTTCATACATCTCTAGATGTTTAATTCAAATCATTTCACTCTATGAAGCACTTTGATTATCATTTTGATGCATGTGCACTGCAAATCCTTTTCAGTGTCGATTGTTGATTTGTGTGTGTATTTTATTTTCCTTTTCTTCAGGCGATCAAGACACTTCAAATGAGGATACAACATAATGTCGTTGTTATGTTATGAGTGTTATTATGTTATGTTATGTTATGTTATGTTATGTTATATTATGTTATGTTATGTTATGTTATGTTATGTTATGTTATGAGTGATATGTTATGTTATGTTATGTTATGTTATGAGTGATATGTTTGAGGTGTTTAAGTAATGTCCATATGGCAGAAATGTACAGATCTAAGATTATATAAATCATGCCGTTAGTTTTGAAGAAAGTTGGTAACCAAGCAGTTTACTGTAGCCAATGACTTATAGTATTATTTCCACAGTATGGGAATCGATGGCTACTCTCAACTGTCTGGTTACCAACATTCTTTCAAAATATCTTCTTTTGTGTACAACAGAAGAAAGAAACTCATTCAGGGCTCACCACAGCAGATAAATCACATCATTTAGATTTTGGCCAAAAGTGAAGGAATGGAATAGAATAAAAACTCAACACTGTATTTCCAGGACAGAGATCTAAAGCATGGCCAGCGTAGAGCGTTTATGTCTGTTGGAGTGTGAGAAACTCAAGTCCAACTGTCTTTTACTCTGCAGATTTCAAGGATGCGTTCCAACTGTTTGACAGGACGCCAACCAACGAGATGAAAATCACCTACGCTCAGTGTGGTGATCTGATTCGGGCTTTGGGTCAGAACCCCACCAACGCTGAAGTTATGTACGTCTTAGGCAAACCCAAAGCTGAAGGTGAGACCAGAATCCGTCCCTCAGATCTTCACGGTCTGAAATCTAAAATGAACATGTGACTGAATGCCCGCTCTCAAAACTGTTCAGCCCGATCATGCCACACAGATTCAGCGCGCTTCTTTTGTTGGCAGACATGAGTGTGAAGATGCTGGATTTTGAACAGTTCCTGCCCTTGCATCAACACATCTGCAAGGCCAAAGACCGCGGCACCTTTGAAGACTTCGTTGAGGGCCTGAGAGTGTTTGACAAAGAGGGCAATGGAACAGTGATGGGTGCTGAACTCAGACACGTCCTCGCTACCCTGGGTGAGCTTCAAACTCATCTACAATAATCACCAGAGACTAATTTAATATATGCAAATCCATGTGGTAAAGTCTTGGAAGTACTTTGTTTTCTTTAAAGATTTGGCTCTGTCACTGTGAAATCGAGATTCCATTATAGTTTTGAATCACTTTTTATTTTTATATCATTTTAGATTTAGTTTTTTTTATTAGTATTTTTGTATACTTTATTTGTTTTGGTACATCAGGTTAAACTAAATGAAAATATTAACTTGTAAGCTAGTTAAAAAACTCTTTATATTTTACTTTACTTCAGGTAATGTTCATTTTATTTACTAAATAATATCACTTTTTGTTTTATTATTATTATTATTATAGATTTAGTTAGCTATGATTACCCTGGGCAATTATTTATAGATGGATGCTCAGATATTAGATACTCAGGGAAATATTTTTTGTCTCATTATTATTATTGTTATTATCATCATCATCTTTAAAACAAGATGAATTCACTTGAGAAGCAAACTTTGTAAGAATCCAATATTTTCATTGAACAAGTGATAATAATTAAATACATTTACTTCCTTAAAAATCATGGTTACTGGATTTGTTCTATAATATAATGTAATGTTATGTAATATTGTATTATATAATTTTAATTTAATATATGTAATCTAATATACTATAAAATAATTATCAGCAAGAAAAGACAACACTACATTTTTATTCTCCATATTATAAAAAAACTATTAGAATAATTTCCCGTAACTACATATCTGGACATCTTTCAACGCTGGGCATTCCTTGGCATCAGACTAGCATCTCTAAAGCCAAGCTGACACACTGACACTTTAATCACCCGAAGCCAGTCCTGCTGTCTGAGATATGTGCGTGTGTCTTCTCTGTAGGTGAGAAGATGAAGGAAGATGAGGTTGAGCAGCTGATGGCTGGGCAGGAGGATTCAAACGGCTGTATAAACTACGAAGGTCAGTTTGTGTACATATTACTCATAAATGAACATCTGTCATCAACAGACTGATAGCATCACAGTTCATGTCTATGTTGTAGAAGTGTTCCTGTGGCTCAGTGGTAGAGCATTGCGTCAGCAGCGCAAAAGGTTGTGGGTTCAATTCCCATGGAACACACATACTGTCAAATACATGTATAACCTGAATGCACTGTAAGTCGCTTTGGATAAAAGCGTCTGGTAAATGTAAAATGTAATAATGAGAACTAAATATTTGATCTCTAATCAGAATGTTTTCTTTACCTCTAGATGGCAGTGTTGTCTCATCTAGTCCACTTATTATATTAGGATGTCTTTTGGGCTCAGAATAGCATAAACTGTGAATGCATTAGCGTGGGATATTGATTTGTATTTATATTTGTATTTTCCCCCACAGCTTTTGTAAAGCACATCATGGCCGGCTGATCAGGTATAACAAACCACTCTTTTCACACTTTGTCTTCAATGCATTACTGATTGATTGATCTGATTATTT
>CM049826.1:32605912-32620912 GCA_027422435.1 Schizopygopsis pylzovi | reverse complement strand
TATTGTTATTAAATTTAAAAACAAGATTGTATCTTATTAGCAGCAAGATACATTGACGCATGTCATAAAAAGAGGTAGGAGTCAACAAATCAGTGATGCACCCACAAACACCCCCCCCCCCCCACACACACACACACACACACACAACAAATGTAATTTTAAATTGTTCATGCAATCCTAAAATGTTGGTTTGCATTTTCTTTTTTTTCTTTTTTTTTATGCATGCATGCATGCTTTTGTTGCATATGTATATGTTCTATATTTACTGTAAACACATGCTTTGGCAATACATTGTAACAATTGTCATGCAAATAAAGCACACATTGAATTGAATTGAGAGAGAGAGAGAGAGAGAGAGAGAGGAGAGAGAGAGAGAGAGAGAGAGAGAGAGAGAGAATAGATTCTGTATTCTCTAATTCAGCCACTAGATGACAGACATGCATCAAAGACAAACTAGAGACTCAAGAAACGCCTAACTGGTTCGAGTGATTATTGCAAAATAAAATAAAATACCTAATGCTTAGGTTAGAAGTGTTCTGTAGTATTCAGAACCTAAAATATGTTTAACATCATTTTAAATTGTTGTCAACATTTTCTAAATGTTTAAAATATTATGTATGAAATGTGATTTTCCCAGCATCAAGTAATAATGTTAGTCTCCAGATACATTTTCCCATAGTCATCTTTTTATGCATTCAGAATCAAGTTGAAATTAAGAAATGAAGATTATTGCTCATGTTAACATTCTTTCTGGGTCAGAAATGTGTCTGGGTTTGAGCAACGACTGCCTGATAATCTCAACATTTTACAGCTAGAGTCCACTGCCAAGATGCTCTGGAAAGGACTAACAGTGTGACAAACATCAAAATAGATGTGTATGCATTAGTGAGTTCTGTGCATGAGAGCCGTGTTGCATCAAACACACGAAAGCGTGCTGCCCTGCCGGCTCACTCCTGCGATTTCACAGCGTAGTTTCCATTATGCCAGACCTCAGGCTGCTCCTCTGTGATCAAGGGCACTGGCATTTTCACTCAAAGTCAGCACATCAGGCTCAAAGCACACGGAAGTGTCCTTCACGCTTTGGTCTTTCGCTTGATAGCCAGTCTAATATGGAGTACAAGCATGCTATTAAATGAACAAAGGCCTGGATTTGTAACTTGTCATTGCAGATAAAACAATTGTGGACTTTGTATTTGAGGACTACAGTGTGTCTGTCAAATAGGGATTATTAGCAGCACAGATTTGTGCCACAGTTTTAAATTCTCTGCTTTAAAAGCATGTCTAAAAGGCAGTCAGGCTTTTATCCCTTCTTTCCTGAGGCCGCACGGGATTACAGTGAATAAATGCTCTTTTGTGTGTTTGTCAGTGGAAGATGTGCATCAAGACAAAAACAGATACTGTACACAATAGAGCTGCATGTAGTGATGTGGAGAGTATCACATTACATTGTGTTTATCAGTGATGTGTCATGTTTGAGATTTAATACCAGCATCATTTGAGCTAGCCTACATTTCTCATCAGGAGAAAGATGTAAAACCAATCTGCAGTAAAACAACTACTTAATATATGTATCTGCCAGTTGCCAAGCATAACCGTTATCATTTTGTTATTACAAAGAAAAATATGTTTTCCTTCTGGTGAGATTGTTAACTGTTACAGACAAACTTGTATGGGTTGACAGGTAACATAATTCATCATTTTGACTCATAATTTCAATGACATGTCTTGTCTGGTCAACCAAATGTAATTTTCTTAAACATTTCACCTTAATATTTCAATAATATTTATCAGTAAAAAATCTATAATATTTATTTGAATTAAAATCATAAAAAATAATGCAAACAAAATCAATGTACCAACATTGTTGACAGGCCATTAATACACCCTTGACAATAGTTCACTGGAGATCAAATACAGAAAAACATATTGTTCACAATGTCCACTGCGGAAGAAAATGACATGATGCTGGTCACATGGCTTTAGTTTTAATTTTCAGGGTGTGTTTGTTGAATTGATTTGACCATTTTTAGACATGCGTAAAACAATTTTAATTAGACAATCACTTTTTCTAAAGTATTTTGATTGTAGAAACAACTTTAATATAAATAATCTTAACTTTAAGATTGTATTCAGTATTTTAGACTTTGCAGTAACTGTCATTTTAAGTCAATGTAAGGCAAATTCAAGTAAACTGAAATACAGTGTGTGCGCAAAATACATGTTCACATTCTATTATTTAGTAAAATATGACATTTATGAAGACACTTGTTAGAAAAAATATATTATCACCAATGGACATGAAATGAACACTGAATTATAAAATAACTCATAATGAAACTGTTGATTAGATGATTTAAACTGACACTGCATTGTCTGCATTCACAACAAAATGACAGTCACAGGTAAATGAGTTCAACCGAAAGTGAACATTTCTCTTGTCCTTCACGTCATGTTCATACAGTGTGCCACTCATACGCCATGCTCCCAGTCCCATGCCATGCTCATCAAAGACACCAAATCTAATAACGAAACATGTCCAAATGTGAACATGATGAAGTGGATGTGATTGGATTAGAGAGAATATATGTCTGCTTGCTGAGGTGTAAAAAAACAAATCATAAATGAACATAAATGCTATCTTGTTCTCAGACTGACATTTGGGATTTGGCCAAAATGTTTTAAGTCAATTTGAGTCTAAGCCTGTCATATTCACAAAACTTGTACCCAGATGCCACTGATGTCATTGAGCTTCTGCTCTGCAGTGCAGTCTGGGTCTCGTGGGTTAATCCACTAGAGTTTTTAAATCCAGTTGGGTTTTTGCAGTATGTTTGGGTCACTGGGACTGAGTCATTCTCCAGGCAATGCATTGGACTTTTGCTACTAAAATAGCTTCAAACTCCAGTTTATACTTCTTACACACTGTCAGTGAATGCTGTATATAGCCATGGATGACATGGATGCAATTGCATTAGAAAACAAAATATCAAACCAATCATTTTGTCAGAATTTACATTATCTGAACCATTTTTGCAATGACAATCAAATGGTGTTGATTTTAGCTGCACAGTATGAAGTCAGTTCCCCTCAAGTTCATTACGCTAAATTTTGCCAGCCAGAAAGTGTTCAAATATCCAATAAACCTCCCAAGTGTCTTCACTTTCCAAATACACCCTGCGTGATATGTCTGAAGTGTATTTAAAAGCATCCACACTTGCATTTATTGTTACAGAACATGGCTAACATTACCATGTACAACCTGTAATAATGCCTTTAGTTGTCACAAGCAAGTAAATGTGTCAGATGTCATGTTAATGGTGATGTTACTCATGTTAATTCAGCTATGAATTACATAACTCGATACTCATCCTCCCAATATACATCGTTATAATATCATATAATATCCATGTTGATTCTGATCCAACGGATATTATGTCAAGGGGTGTAATGTGTTTTGGAAAACTGTTAAATGTTACAAAACAAATGGTCAAAATGTGAAATTGTGAATGGATTTGGTACACTCTGTGATATACTGAGATCACAATGTGTTGAGTGGTCACAGTGTAGATGTACACTTTGTTTCTTAGAAGAATGTTGTTGTTGTTTTTCTGTTTGGTGACAATCTGAAAATATGAAATTTCAGAGCATAATATCATGTGGAATTTATTTGCATTTATGCAGTTCATGTATTTGGGATCTCTGAAACCTAACATTATATTTTTGTGGAAGACATTTGAAGCATATTTTCAAGACATTTTCATTATAATAAATGAAGTTTAGAAACGGAGTTTATAAACTAGGTTCGGGAGGAGCACGTCAGATACTCAGGCTAATTAGCACAGGTGGTACACAATCTAGGTAATCAACCCTCGGACATAAATACAGCTGTCTTACCTCCATCTATTCGACGGTTAAGCAGCATCCCTCCACCACCCCTTCTCCACCAATAGCACTAGAATTATCATCACACGGGGGGGGGGGGTACGGTACTCTGGGTTCGGGCCATTCCCGGCTAGGAGCCCTCCCCCAGGACAGCACGCCTACAACGTATTACCATACACGCCAAATACGCATTACGCTTTTCGTGCTAGTAGATGTAAGTGTGAAATCGTGAACCAGTTCTCACAAGTGTTTTTAGCATGATACAGTATTGTCTGTTTAGCGGCATTAACGAGAAGTCTCCTGAATCCTGCACAGAACATCAGTCTGGTGTAATCAGGAACTAATGCTGGCGAATGACTACATGAATGAAGTGTTATGAGACAAGAAAGGCTCTTTCTGAGTTGCATTGCAATGTTTTATATTCAATCAGAGCAATAACACTGATTATAATGTCTATGTACATTGTTTACATCCTTTATTTCACACGTTTAAGGCATTTTGGCTTTTTTTCATTAAATTACATAAAATAGATTACATAAAAAGTTTTATGGCAGAAAATCACACAAATAAACAAATACAAAACATGATATTAAAACATTCTACAAAATGAATTTAAAATGAAATTAAATACAACAATGTATTCGTGTCTTTGGCAAATATTCAGTATTATTCACGAGGAGAAAGGTTCACCCTCTATTATCTATACACAATTCATCTAATCAACTAGTTTTTACATGTTTATATTCAAAAGTATGCAAATCACGTATCAATGTACACTCTGTTGATAAAGAACTGGAAAAACGGCATCACTTTAATCATATTAATGACCTTAATAACACTTCATCTAAATCAAGCTTCACACAGAGTTTGAAAAATCTATTCATTTGAAAATAAAATACTGTCTTTCCTCATATAAATTCTATTTACATGTATGAAATATATCACACACACACACACACACACACACACACACACACACACACACACACACACACACACACACACACACACACACACACACACACACACACACACACACACACACACACAAATGGCCATGTAACTATTTCAATATATTACGCGTTATGTGTGTCTTTATAGAAGCGTTAGTCTTTGTATTATTTTAAAAGAAACAAATAATGTGTTTTTTAATTGGAGAGCAATACATTCAGTAATGTCTTGCAACTAGACAAAGTGTTGTCAATTTTATGAGGTTTTTTAAAATGATCCTTAAGTATTTTGCAGATTTCTTTGAAAAACAATTCAAATATATGAATCTAAAACTAGATTTGACTGTGTGTTTAGCCGAAAACGGTGTCATGCAAACACCCCATAATTTTCAAATCTATGAAAACTAGAAGCACCAGTTTGTTCTAATACACACAACTGCACAATCTTTCCATCCCTAGGAATGATCCCTTTAATGATGGAGTATAATGCAGAACGATGTCAGACTCCAATACACATGAGTGACCGTTTCAGATGGTTTGTCTAGCTTCAAAGTGAGAGGATGACATGAATCACTGGCCCTTGTAAGTGTTAAAAGAACGCTGTCCAGAGTCAGATGCAATTTGGTTTGGTTTTGGATGAAGGAAGTTGTATGAGGACTCATTTGTGGTGAGTCTTTTGACTGTGAGCAGTGAGTGGCCATCTGAGCACTGCTGGAATTGTGTAGTGTTAGGCAGGCTTATGACCAGCTGATGAGACGTACAGTGGGTTACTACAGATATCGGACTCAACGCTGATGTGTTTCACCAGCGCTGGGTGATGTTTGGACTGGGTAGCAGAGGTTGCCATATCTGCTGCTGGTGTAGAGATCTGGAGACTCTGAAGTCAAGTGTGATTCAGATGGTGTGGACTGAACTGTAGACCAGGATCCTTTTATTACAGAACATTGGGACTTGTTTGCAATAAACTGATTTGACCGATCAGTCTGCTGAGTACTCATCCGTTCCCTCTCCTAAATATTATTACAATCATGGAGTGCTTCTACCTGATCTAGGTGGCATAGTCAGCTACCAGTTATATTTAAAGGGATAGTTCACGCAAAAATGAAAAATCTGTCATTAATTACTCACCCTCATTTTAAATTAATATTTTTAGGTGAAATATACCTCTTTGCCGCCATTGAAGGAATTGTACTTTATTTAGGCATGAGACAAACTAGACGATTTTCAAATCTTAATCGATTTAAAAAAATATAAATTTTCAACCAAACATTTAAACATTATAATTCTCCGAACGCACACACTACACGATTCGGCCAGATAGCGAGACCACACACCTGCCGACTACAGTATCGTTTTCCAACCCAGTCTCATAAGAATATGTACCTCTGGGTACTTTTCTGCATGCACCGTTTTTACTTCTGTACCTTGCTGCACGTTTCATAGAGAAATATCCACTGAGTGGCGCTAAAAGACGGGTTCAATATGTGAACCCTGGCACGTTTTTATTACATTGATATCGGCACGTATTGCTGTGTTTTTATTACATTGCTTCAGGTATGTATTGCGGCGGTTCAGAATTAAAATATCTGAGGACTGTCGGTAAAAGTTAATGCTCTATCGTGTTGGAAATATGCTCTAAATCAAACTCAACCTTAAACCTAACCGATAGTGTTAACAAATGCAAACTGATATAAAAACTTATATTTGCTGATGCAACCGTGCTTTTTGAACTTCCTTATATGCAGATTTGATCTGTTTTATTGAACTGTAGTTACACGAGATTCAACCTGAGCTCCTCACCTCCTAAATACGTCTCTGTACTCCGTGAGCCACCGAACAAACTTACCATCTATGAAAACCCATAGATATGAAGCTGGATATGTAAAGCTAACGTTCAAAAGTATCAGTTTTTAAATCTCCCAGCTTATAAAAATTGTTTTGAAGTCATAACATAATATTCTTCGAGTAATTGTGTGAAAATTACGCTTTATTAATCGAAACTCTGTACAGTTGTGTGAAAAGGTGTCAGAGTTTTACTGCCTCTAGTGTTCATTTCTTTTGGAAACTGCAGTCATATGAACTTATTGGTACATATTTCACGACCTGCTAAAAAGTGGCCCAGGTACATGTTTGCCATGAGACCAGGTGGTCATTTTCATAGTGAGACGAGATCTCTCTGACACTCGTGAGATCAAACATGATCTCATCAAACAAAGGTGAAAAAGAACATGTGATCTTTCTCGATCGGGAGCAGTTCAAATGATCGTAACGTCACCACACAAATGAGGATTTTTGGGATAAAAGTTGTTTGCGATGAGACTCAAATTGGGACATGCTCCCGTGATTGCTTGGGGGTGCTCAAAATCAGGCTTGAAACGTTCAAGTGTGTGGCCAGCCTTAGGAGACAACGCTTCCCTGCCATTGAATTTTCCAGCTTTCAGTGTTGTCTCTATTATACTGTACGAGGCACTATTACACATCTTCTGAAAGAGCACTGAATCTCTGCATATGTAAGCAGATGCATATGTTAAATACCACGGTCATTAAACAGCAGGCCTAACGTTACTGAATGAAATGTTGAGTACAACTGTGAAGCTATGGGGGTGCTGATGGAAGTCAACTACTCCATCTGTGTTTTGATCAACGACCTAAATCTGATCCAGACATAGTCTTTGACAAAAATCTGATTTATCAGCTTTTTGTTCAAAATGTTGATTTTTTTTTAAATAAAAAAACACATTCAAGTGTTGATGAAAAAATTCATGAAGCTAGAATAAATGTTTTTTGTTTGTTTGTTTAAAAGCACATGCTGTGTTTTTTTTTCATTTGATATAATGCTTGTTCAGAAATGTATACAACAAAATATTCTGGGGACATGAAAGTTTTGTGAACTGATCAAAAATGCTGGCGGCAGCAGGCAACTTAAAAAAGAAAATGGGATGGAAAGTGTGGATAGATGGATGGATGGATAGTAAAACTAAACAGATGCTAGGGTGTTCTGGATGGTTGTCACTATTGAGAGAGAAAAAAACAACTTTTCATCAGTTCTGTTAAAACCCTTCGATTCAGGGCCCAGTCACAAAATGACACAGACATATAAATTCAATCCGCTGCTTGTCAGAGGAGACGGGCCAAAAACAATCACTTGGTCTCCATGCCACTTGCAGTCTAACTGTGTGGCTGAATTGTGAAAGAGGAAAAGCTGTTGTAAAGGTCAGACGGCTGTGGTCTGCTTGATGCTGTGAAAGCTGATGCGGGTGGGGGAGGTGGGGATGGACATGGCTCTCGCCACTCTGACTCGCAGCGCGTGATTGTCCTGCCAGCGATGCCAACGCTTTCTGGCTGCAGAACGTACCTATGAAGAAAGAAGACGAAAAAAACATCACACTTATAGTATTTTACTTTCAGTATTTGAACATTTCTGCACTATGGACGACAATCTGCAGAATTTCATGAAATGCAAATGGCAAAAGCAAATGGTACTTCAATCTTTTTTTTTGTTGCATTTATTTAAAATGCACAGCACATTGCTATATGGTTGCTAGAACATTCTGAACCTTGTTTCACAAAAGCAACCAAAGCTTACGTAGATTGCATCTTATTATTGCATTTTATTTGTTCCACTTGTTTAATGAGGTAAATGTTTTTTTATGTAATAAATTAAAATCAATGTTGCATAAAATATCTCTACCGTGAGCACTTAACTGCATCTTAATTATAAAGACATAATCTATGCATCCAGTTTTACTGAATTCCTCCATGCTCTTGCTTGTTCTACTAAACTATGTCTGAAACTTTGTATTACGAGCACTTGTTATTTGCCTCTTTATGATGAATTGCTTGTATATCACTTTGGATAAAAGCATCTGCTTAATGATTAAATGCAAAATGAATTAATGTAAATGTAAAATAAATGAATGTATAAATTAATTAGTAAATAAATAATGTAGCCTACAATAATTTAGATTGTGGTAAAATTGCTGAGATATATTTTTAAACTCAGAGAAATTTAAAGAAAAACAATTGGGACCAAACATGGTATGCATCTATACAGTAACAAGAATAAGTTTGTGAAAATATCTGGATTTTTATATTGCTTACTAAAAATGTAGAATGCTATGAGGAGTAATAAAGCTTTCTGAGCATGCTGGAGTTTCTTCTTCATGTCACAATTATAGACAAAATCAATATGATTAATTACACTCAAACAGTTGTATTGTCATTGACAGGGTAGACCAGTGCTTCCCAAACCTGTCCTGGAGGACCCCTGTCCTGCACATTTTGTATGTCTCCCTAATCAGACACACCCAGTTTAGTCCTTGCAGTCTCTACTAACGAGCTGATGAGTGGAATCAGGTGTGTTAGATAAATGAGACATACAAAAGGTGCAGGGCAGGGGGTCCTCCAGGACATGTTTGGGAAGCACTGGGGTAGACTGTAAAAAGTAAGTGAACCTCTGTGTTACAACTTATCAAACGCTAATTGGACTTAATTAAGGGGATGTGTCCAGGTGTCCAGCCCTATAAATAAAGGCACACAAAGCCTGGTTTCAGACACATTTGTTGCTCTCAAGAAATACTAGTTAATGTGTGTCATACAAATTAACAATAGGTCCAAAAGCAAAGACAGTTCAGGACATTTACTGCAAGTGCTCACTATTGTTTTAGAGGACAGATGGGCACTGGACACCAACACTAAAGTCTCTCCCCAGCTGTGAAGCATGGTGAAAAGAGCATTGTGGTTTAGTGCTGTACCAAGGATTGGATGCTGTGTAAGCATTGAAAAAAACAGTCTATTCTACGATTTATGAAGGGATTTTACAGGGGAATGTCAGGACAGCAGTTCATGACTCAAAGCTTTAGAAAGGATAGTTGATCCAAAGCACACAAGTAAATCAACTAAAGGCTGACATTGAGCTAATGCAGATGTCATGGCATAACCCAAAGAGAGCAGAGCTTTCAAGATAACCTAGAAATATTCATAAAATGAAACAGAAGTGTGGGGAGAGATGGTCCAAAATAATACATAAGCTAAAAGAGAAGTTATTCAATTCAAGAGTTGGTTACTTTTCACACCCTGCACTGACAATGATTATTTGCTGTATTCAGTAAAAATGTGAAAAGTACAACCGTTTGTGTTTTTTTAGCACATCGGTGTCACCATCAATATCTCTCCACGTCTCCAGCTTTTCAAAATCCCGGTGCGCCACAGAGGACCACTAGCATAGTTTTCCACTAAATTACATGACATTAGTCACTAATAGCTGTTAACTTCTTGTTTGGTGTGCAACCCCCTTTAGGCTTACAGTGTCAAGTCATAAAAAGAATGAGATTTTCGTTCCTATTTTTACTCAATGCTACATGAGCAGTGGATACAGTAACACCCTCCAGGTGTGATGATGGTCTGAAGCCCGTTTAGAGTCATGACAATGTGCAAACTCTGCCCACCGAGGATCTACGTCTCCAGACGCCTGCGCCATCACTCAGGTTTCCCTCCTTCAGGAAGATGGTTTATATGTCTACTTCATTATTGGATATCAGGTTTCACTAACCCACATTGAGGAGAGTTTTATCATTAGCCATGGTGGAACGCAATGCCCTTTTGAAAGTGTGTGTTTCAGTGGATTTTATATGAGAGAGGACTTTCACAATAAGTATTATTTAGTTTTTTTTCTGTTTCCATATGAAATCCAAGAACTGACTGTTCACCTGCGGCCTAATATATCCTACCCTTTGACAGGTGCATCTGTAACGATATAATGTGTGTTATTAACTCCTCCTAGCAGTAGTTTTAATGCTGTAGCTGATCAGTGTATACACATACCATACCATACCAGGCATTTAGGGCTCATCCACACAGAGACGTGTTTAGCTGTATACATAAACATTTTGTATCGTATCGCCGTTTCTTCCAGACGGATCCAGTGTATTGGGAGTCTGAAAACGACACAGTTGCATTTTCGTATGTACAGCCAATCCATATATTTTGTGAAACGATGATGTCGACCCTAGTCAGACACCGCTACTTCACGTAACAACAACAACAATGGCAGACTACATGCTTGTGTTCGTGCTGCAGAAGCTACTGAGCCAATTAGCTTTACTAAAGCACAATCTTCTTGTGTGTTGTTGTGTTGGGTTTGTATACAGTGTGTAAGGTTTATGTGCATGCTCCAAGTCTTCTTCTGTGGCAGTGCCACATACTGGTCTGGCATGTATACTACATCGTTTTCAGTCGGTTTCAGTGGTTTTGTGTGGACGCAGATGTTTCTTGAGATGAAAGAAAAAAGGAAAGGAAGGGGGGGGGGGTCTGATTTTGGGAAAGCTCTGACTTCGTGTGAATGTGGCCTTAGTTAACATATAGATTAACAGGCCACATTTGTGCCTTTTTTGTGCATTTTTATGTAGACAGTTTGAAACTGTTGCCAGATTATTCTGGAAAAAATGTGACAAGCCTTTGGCGACAGAAGCACTGTTTCCGCCATCCAAAGTGACTCAAATAAATACAAAATCTAGAATAGCTGTTAAACAATCCTTTCTGTGACCTATTTTCTGATTTCTTGAGCACTTTTGAGTAAGTTTTCAAAATAATGAATAATAATAAAGTAACATTATATACCAGCAATGTTATGAATTTGTATCAGTATTGTTATTGTGGTTTGTCGTCAAACAGTTACCGTTTGATCCCTCCTACATGTAAACACATTGTAAATCTTTAGTGATCTCTTGTGGGGTTCATAACTCCCCGGGTTAGGAACCACTGTCCTAGAAGGTGAACCATGTCCTTTATTCAAGTCTCTTGAGTCAGCTTCTGTAAGAAATCTGACTCTTTAGATGATCGTGTTACTGGCCCTGACATGAGGATTGCTGATTAACATCCCTTCTCATCAAGCCCATCCTGTATGAATTTGGCTCCCAATCAAATGAAGGTTTTGTTACAACCGCATCTTACCAATCTAAGGTTGCTTCTAATCCATGTCACTCTCAGGTAGTGGTGTTGAGCTCATTTTTTTGAGTCAAAGGAGGCTGAGAGGCTGCACAGGCTTTGGCTTGTTCTAATATTATTGATTATGTTAACAGCATGAGCCAGTGGCATAAATCTGTTCAGTTGTTTACTTGATTTAATGGCCACAACAGGGGTGAATGACGAATGTCAGAGGAGGTTAAGAAAGCAATTTATCTTCCTTGAGGCACTCGCTTTTATACATATTCTGAAAGAATATTGAATGTCTGGATCAAACACAGTGAAGAAGAGGCAGAACCAAGTCATTGCATATGCACTGTAAGCAGATAAATGGAAAATAATGTGTTCATCAAACATTTAAACAGCATATAAATTAAAACGGCCTTACGTTACCGAATGAAATGTGGACCCAGGCAGTGGTTTAGGTACTTTCTTTGACGCTTTTTATTTTGGGGGGGGGGTTGATGAAAGTGATCTACTACATCTATGTTTTGATCTTTACTCTGAATCTGATCGAGGTGTAGCCTTTGCTTTTTTTTATAAGTTTGTCCACATTCAAAAGTTGGTAAAATCAGAATGCATAAAGCTGTATTTTCATTTTAATTTTTTAAAACAGAGGCTTTTTATTTCTTTTGACATATTGCATGTTCAGATATTCATACAACCAAATATTCTGGAGGCCATGGTATTTTTTTTTGTGTAATTATCAAAAATGTGGCAACTTAAAAAAAAAAATGCTTGCAGATTAGGGGTGTAATGATCCATCAATATGGGTCAATACATCGATACAAATGTCTAACGATGCGATATATCGATGCCATGCATAAAGTTTCGATATCTGTAGAATAAATAGGCACCTTATTTTGGCACTGTCCACATTTCCATGCAGTGTCCATCTATGTATGTACCACAAACGTGTGCATTCTCGTCAAACTCACGTGCCAGGACTCAATAATAAGACTGCCTGAAGACACAAAGCAAGCGTAAAAGACACTCGGGATATTGCTTGTTGTCAATGTCCCAATTGAGGTGCAGCATGGGAACATTTCTCATACATTTAAAGTTATATATTTTGGTTGCATTTGTGAGTTAATAAAAATGTAGCTACACTGAAAAAAAAAACGATTGGTTGAATTTACTGAATTTTTTAAGGTAAGTAGTTGCAATCAATTTATTGGAGCTACATTTAAATACATTTAGCTGACTAACTTAAAAAAAAAATCAATTTAAATGTAGCTCAAATAAATTGTTTGCAACCACTTACCTTAAAAAAAATAGCGTATTTTTTTGTGTGTAGTTTAAAATAGATTTACATTATTATAATATTGATAAACCGATCAATGTACTCCTGTCTCGAATCGTATTCTTATCATATCGTAGGATTTTTTGAGGTATTGGCAAATATGTATTGCTGGGTATGAGCATAGATATCATATCGTATTGTGACGAACCCTGTGATTTACACCCCTAATGCGGATTTCAAATCATATTGTTTTAACCCAGAATGACTATTTGTAAAAAATATTTTGCCCTAGAATAATTTAGTCTTCATTCAAATGTAAGATTTGAAACTAAAATGAATCGAGCAATATATTGTAATCATTTTTAAATGTTCAGATAAAAATCTTTATTTGATTATCATGAAAACATAGCAAGATTTTAATTATTTCTGAAGATATTTTTTATAAATTGTTTCATAAACCTTTAAAAATCCTAAAAGTTAGTTTATTTTAATGTTTAAATTAGACTTTGAATAAAGGATTTACAGTGAGACCCTGAACACTACTGTATGTATGTGTGAATGTCGCTCACACAACACCATCATTGTGATTCGTACTGATTTAATTTATGTATATCTATGAGCAATAAGTGCAGAATAAACTGTAAGCTGTCATGCTCTGAATGGACTTAACCTATGAGAAAGCACGGTGCAGTGTTGATTTGGTGCATCTATGCACAGTGGTTGCGGGAATGGTTTACCAGAACCACACACATCTGTGGACTAGCGCAGGTCAATCTTCACACTTTAACAGCATTTATAGCTCCTAACAGGGTGTGTAACTATGAGGAATGATTACCTCGTATGTACCTTGTGCCACTGATTATCCTTCTCCATGCCAATGTCGGCACACATGCCAGGTCAAGACGATTTACATGCAATGCTTATAAAAAAGAAGCGCTTTTAACGATCATATTATAGGCTTTTCATTTTAAACATGTCTTTGTTTAATCAGTCAGTCATGAGAGAGGATGTTTTGGCTTTCATCTAAACACATTATATGATTTATGGGCAAACAGAGAAGGACAGAGCTGACACAGTGACAGTTGGTATATTGACATGATTTGATGTGATGTTGATGGTCTAGATATTTAGGATGAGCTTGATGACAGAGTTATCTTGAAGAAGAATATTCTCCATCTGCCTGGAGTCATAACAAAAATCCAATTATTACCCCAAATACAGATCAGATATGAAGAGAGGTCATTAGACTGCAGAAGTCTACAGAACATTCTAGAGATACACAAATGTGCATCTGGCAGGGAACCTAAATACTGATTCAGCTCTAAACGACAGTTTTAATTAGCTCATTTGTGTATATTTATTTATACAACAGTTATTTTTTGTCCTTTCCCAGCAGTGTGGTATTCTATTGATAACAGCCACCATTTCACTGTTTGTATCACTCCACTTGTTGTATTTCTCACAGCAAGTGTCTTGGCAGACTCCCAAATCCACTATAGTTTAATACTGTTTTTGTGTCAAGGAATTTGTTAAGAGCTTTTTTAGGCAAGGATCCAGAAGACTTCAAAATGTCCTTTCAGCGCTCATGAATCCGCCGAGAGCAGTCTCACCTCAGTCTTCTGGAATAACTTTGGTCACTATAATCGTGATATGACATTTTCATATTGTTTCATCCCTAGTCTCTACATTAGTTAAACATGAGATATAATATATTTTGGCTAAATCTAACAGAAGAGCTTTTGTTTTATTAATTTGTTATGGTAACATTTTATTTCAATAGTCCACTTTAGATATACTACTAACAGTAAGTAACTTTGCAACTACATGTCAGCTAGCAGTCATTAGAGTATTAGTAGACTGTCTGTCTTCTCGTTTGGCTGTCAACAGAGGTAGTCGCTTAGATTTCACTCCCCGCCCTACCCTTTTTTTCCTCCCTGCTGGCTTCTGCTGTCTCGTCTCATCTAT
>CM049826.1:32535912-32600912 GCA_027422435.1 Schizopygopsis pylzovi | reverse complement strand
CTTTTCCTCAGTGTTTGCTAAACGTTCTGTAATTTATTAGTCCGTATATAATACTGCATGTTGTGTATGCCATGCCTCATCTTATTAGTTTTTGTCAATAAATGATGTAAGCTAGTGTGTCATTTGTAGCCTGCTGTTTTATTATTGTAGTGCTTTTTAATTAAGAATAACAAAGAATTCATCTTTTGTTTTAGTCTTAAAAAGTGAAAGGTGAATAGATGTAAGCAAAACAGACAATTGTATTTTCTTGTAAAACGTGACTACAACAAGATCGTGAATTCAAAAGCGAAAGTGAAAGCATCTGAAGTCCGGCTGATAATAGAATAAAAAAGGAGTTCCCCTTCCTCCTGCTTGTGTGATATCCATTGGCTCGCCTTCATGGTTTAAAACAGAAATATTTTCAATATTGCGACGTAACCAATTGCCCCGCCCCCCGTATCGAAAACGTACCGAACTGTGGTGAGTGACACCACTGTGTCGTATCTAACCGAACCGTTTTTTTTTAACCGTTACACCCCTAATATATATATATATATATGGGGTGACCCCGAATAGTCAAGGACTTGATGCTTCGACACAGGAGCTTGATTCGACTCCCAATCTCACAGTCGAATATTCGCGGGGTGTTATGATCATGCTGCAGTAAAGCGCTTCATTGTAGCAAGTAACGGCGATTATCTCTTCAAGCACGCAGCGCGAGCAGGACATAAAACAATGCAGAGTAATAATAACTATGACTGGGACTGTCATATACATAACGTTATAATGAGAACACTATTATAATAAAACGCTGTGAATATTTAGAGTTTAGTTGCTGTGTTTCTGCACGTTGTTGCATGAAGAACGCGTCCACAACAGGAGTTCACTCAGAGCCGCGCAGACACGTTCATTTCTGCATTCAGGGCATTTTGTGCAGATAGCCAATAAGTTGCAATATTGACGTTATGTTGTATAAATAACGAACCGTATTCTATACGAGATAAATGATGAGTTTAATCCCATTGATTAAAAACCTGCTATCATCTGCTTCACTCTACTGGTCATCTTCAGCGCGCGCAGCTCAGAACATTAATAACTATTGTCATACACAACAGTTTTACTGTCACATTGGTTCCTAGTAGTTCTTTTTGCATGTCATATCTAGCCCTATCATTAGGGGGCGCTCTGTATTCTGAGTTGCTCATTTGCCTAAAAGGGGGGAAGAAGTAGCATTAAGGCCCGTACACACCGGGACGAATTTCGCGCGCGTTATTCGCCGACGTTTAACGCCTCATGACTAAACAAAGGGCGCCAATGTGAGTGTGCACACCAACACGAAAAACGCCACGCGTAAAACCGTCATTTTTTTTTAAACGCCTCGGGTTCGTTTTTTTGGTTTGACGCGCCGCGTCAAAAACGATCCGACCAATGAGATTGGCGCTTTTGCTCACGTGTCTGGAGCAGCTGAAGTTACAGTAAAACACAACCTGGGGGCGCTCAAACACAAAACAGTCTTGCCGAGCACTAGGGTTGTGACAGTGAGGAAATGTTCCCATTATTACACACGATGGGGAGTTACATTACAATACCCTGTAAGCGCCGTGCGTGTTTTACTTTGACTTTAATATCAGCGGCAATTCTGCGTCAAGCACTGTTTAAATAAAATAAAAATCCACAAATAAATTATCATTACAATAGCCTGTAAGCGCCGTGCGTGTTTTACTTTGACTTTAATATCAGCAGCAATTCTGCGTCAAGGACTGTTTGAATAAAATAAAAATCAGCAAATAAATTCTCAAATAAATGAGAAACGAATGTTTTTTTTAAAACATCACTTAGAGCAGGGATGCCTAATAGATCGATCACGAAGACAATGCTGGAATATCACGCTTTAGGTCAGTGTTTCTCAACCAGGGGGTGAGAGATAAAACTACAATATAATATATTCACTAATATTATGACTCGCATGTTAAGTCATGTAAAAAAATATATAGCCTATAAATAAATAACAGTACCACCTCTCTACATATTCTGTGTTTCGGAGCAGCACATATTTCTCATCGTGTGTAATACAGACTGAACGGTTGCTCAAAAAGCTGTAGCCTATATATATCATATGATACGCAAACTACATCTCTCAGTTGGATAAAAGAAGCCAGTGTCACAATAGTACACACAAGTGTTGATGGACGACTATTGTAATCAAGGAAAAGATGATTACAGTGACATACAGGATCGTGCATTAGGCGCGCGTTATGTCCGTATGATGCGCAAACGAACTATATGTGCGCTCTCGGCTCACTCATATTTCTGCTTGAACAGATAGTTAGGCTAACAAATAAAAGTGTAGTCTGCATAAAATTGTATTTATTTTATTCGTCTTGTATTTATTGACAGAAAAATGTCAATAACATTTTGCTGCCAACACGAAATAAAGTGTCACAGAGAGAAAAAAGTTATATAAAAATTGTAATCCTTATTTTTATTCGTTTTGTCAGGATATAATTCGTTTATGCTAACATTCAGCCTACAACACAATAGGGAAAAAAAATCTATAGCCTAATATATATTTTATATAGTATACAAGTCCTGTCAAAATACGAAATTAATTTAACATCTTGCTGTTAACACAGTGAAAAGTGCAGCAGAGAAAAATAAATACATGTGACAGTCTGTCATTTAAAATGATAGAATAAGCATAATACAAAAAAAGAAAAAAGGAAAGATAGTTGAACGTCCTTCAATGACATCGCATTCACACTCCATCTTTATTCTGATCTGTCACTCATCACAACCTGTCTGTTCTGTTTGAGAGCTGTATATTATATCTGCATCTTTGCACATGCTTTGCTCAGACCCCGCAAATAAAACGAAGCACTGGTTCGTGCTGCAGCGTGTGCATAACGGTCCGAGTGCAGGCTGAACCGGAGCTCGATATGAATAAAGCGCAGATATGCTGTTCTGAAAGGACGTCAGGAACGGGATAATGTTAGACCGCCCGCTCCCGTTCAAATTGCACCAGAGTTACCGACCGTTACCACGTTATATTCAGGAAATTAATCCCGCGGCGAAATCTGGTTATCAATTATAACCCCAAACACAATGTTTGATTTAAAATACAGGTACAAATTAATACTGTGATGCACGGCTCTCGTTCGTTCGGTGCACTGCTTTGAGCAGCAGTGTCCTCTAACTGAACTAAATTATTTGTATTACTATAAAAAAAATCTAAACGACGGTGAGATCTACACTGCCGGGAAGAAATAAGAAGACAAAGAAGATGCAAGGCAAGATGAAGGTAGAGCTGCTGGTCTCCTTGGTGTCTGAACACAAATAACTTTATGATAAATTTGTATGATTTTGACAAGCGCCTAAATACTTGCTCTCTTCTTCTGAGTGACAAGCGAGTGTCAGAAGCATAAAGTTGCGCAGCACCACCTTGTGTACCGGGGTATTTCTGTTGTACATTAAGCGCCATCTAATGTCAGGGAATGAATTAGCATGTTCACTCGGCTCATCGTCAGCGAAAATCGCTTGGGTGTGAACACAACAAACGCGTTGAAAAACGCTGGCGAATAACGTGCGCCGATATTCGTCCCGGTGTGTACGGGCCTTTAGGGAGGAAGTAGTGTGCTAAGCACATGGAATGTTTTCCTTCGCTGTCCTTTTCTTGGTGCCCTAGTTTGAGGAACAATTTGTTCTTAGTCTCAAATGTAAGTAAGGCATTGCTTTGTACATATGTAGAGTTTGACTCATAATGAGTCAAGATGGCGCCAAGGATGGCAGCCGTGTTGCGAGCTCTGGGAAAACTTTGCAGTTTTTCGTATGTTTTATTTGTTTTTTTGTTGTTTTACGTGTTAGATGTTGTTAGTATAACTGTCTACGATAGAGACACGCTTGATAATTGTTAGATTTAATTTCCGCATAGATGAATGTAACGACACATAAAGGAAGGGTCATTTTATTTTATTGTCTGTCCTGCTGTTTCTGCTCACTGAAAGCATATGGCTATCTGGGCTATGTGTGAAAGGAAGAATCATTTTATTTAAATGTCTATCCTGCTGTTTCTGCTCACTGAAAGCAAATGGCTCTCTGGGCTATGTGTGAAAAGAAGGGTCATTTAATTTTGTTGTTTTATCCTGCTTTACCTTATTTGGTCATTCTTTGGACTTCCTGTAATAAGAGTGCTCTGGTACCATATATAAGGCATGCTTGTCTTAGAATTAAATGAGTTCAATAGCCATGATGCCTCTCTGTGTCTTGTCTTTGGGCTCCCAGATCTGTTGAAGACTTCGCTCACAACATCCAACATATATTTCTGATTTGAATTAGAAGTGATCCAAAACACAGAAAGAAAACTTAATTCATAAGGAAATTGAAGTTTTACAATTTGGGGGCTCGTCCGGGATTATTCGCAGGTAACCTGAGACCTATTACTCGTGTTTTGATGCTGGGCTAGATTCACTTCTATAGGATGCAAGAGTATCTCACAGGTAAGAGTTTTTTTTATATAACCTTCCTGTGATATACTGTTGATGGCAGACCGCACAATTGTGTTGGGTTTCTGCATTTGGGTGTGCATTCCGTGGCGTTGAACTGAGGGCCAGGTTACGCCCTTGTAGGCGAGAATCACACGACGCGCAAATTTTGAATTGTTGACGTTATCATTTAAAGATGATAAGTAACAAATAAGAGAAAACTATATATCAAACAGTTGGATTTTGTGGGTTAAGTTTTCGTTTTTTACTTTCCTTTTCTAACTCTTGGTTTGTTCTTTCGTTGAGTATGGGATTATTAATATATGGGCAATTCGTATGAAATTGGAAAAAATGAATGAAAACAATATGGAGTGTGTTAATAAAGTGAACAAAAAATTGATCGACATGCCGTCAACTGTTAAGACGCAGCCACTTTATGATACAGCCGTAATTAATGTCCAAAATAATGCTCAGTCCAGCTCAAATATATTCTTCCTAACTTTTTTCATGTGCACATCCCCCTCCCCTGCTGAGTTGAACAAAGAAACACGCCCGCATGGTCCGGCTCATGCAGCGGTCCTAGCGTGGTTTCATAAATTATTCTTAAACCAGCAACAACGAGAGATTGAAACTATATGTAAAACTCTCCCGAATGCGAATAATTCTAAGACATTTGTAGATGTTTTGCGCTTACACACACGTTGCACAATTAAGAGGCTCGGATTACAGATTGATCTTTTTATGAGTTTTGGCAGATGATATTAACTGAATCTGGCAATGATATACAGTGAGACCTTCAAGAATTTTGGTGGACCGATCCGGAAAGTGTAATAAAATACTTTGATCAGGTTAATAGTGTTCTAGATACTCGTGCTCATGTCTGTAGCCGCTTCTGCGTGTGTGGGAAAAAAGACGCTCGTATTCCGATGTGCGGTTAAATGTCCTCACTGTTTATTAACACGTGATTAAATAATATGAATCCAGATGTGACGCGTTTGGTTCGTGTAACAACTGCAAATTTAATGCAACAAACTGTTGAAGATTTTGGCAAAGAATTTGTGAGTTGACGCTTCTGGTGGTTTTACTTCGTTTTTGTTTAAGCCGAAACAGGAAGTTAAGTTTTCAGCTCCACAGCAACGAATGACGGCCGTGTCTTCGCGTACCAAAGCGACCCAAAGGGGCGGCGCTCAGTATCATTGGCGCCCACCTCTGGAAGGTCCTAAAAGGTCCGGAGTTTGTCATTATTGCGGAATGACAGGGCACTGGATCAGGGAGTGTCAGCTAAAGAAGGAACACGAGTTCACACGTATGCCTCAACAGACAAACCATTCTCAAGCGCCAGTTAATGATAGGAATTATGCTGATCAATATCAGGTCTCTTGGATAAACAAGAAGGATGAACGAAATAAACCAAAAAATGCATAGGGATGCCCACAGAGCGATGTCAGTGCAGATGTACAGTCAATGATTTGTTTTTCTTTTAGCAATCGCACAGATGAATTACCCATTGTAAGTTTAAAAGTGAATGGGGTAGATTACTCATTTTTAATCGACGCGGGAGCTACGTGTTCATCTATTTCTGCTAAATTTTATGAAGGACCAATCACGAATCGTACTATGCGTTGGGGTTTTAGGGACTGGCATTATTTGTCACATGACACCTGCCATTGAGGTAAAGGTACTTAATCACATACCTTTATTTTCACAAATTTGTAATTACTCCAAATTTAACATTGAATCTTTTGGACAGAGATCTCATGCATAAACTTAGCATTAAGATTGTATTTTCAGACAGCTCTGTTAATTTCTCTTTGCTTTCAGATGTCTTAGATGCAACTGTGGACGTAATGCCATATTCATGAGCCGTGACGAACCACAAAAATGTAAATACAACATTGCAGATGTAAAGCCATTGTTGTGGTCACAGTTTAAAGATGAATAAGGCCTCGGTAACATACCCCTTTATAAGGCAAAATTGATCACACATACCTGTGTAAATGAAGCAATACCCATTGTCACCTGAAAAGGTTGAAGGTATTCAACCGGTAATTGATTTTTTTTTGTGGAAAAACAAGGTTATTGTCCCCACTCACTCACCTTACAATACACCAATCAATCCCATCAGGAAAGCTGATGGAACGAGTTGGCGTTTAACACAAGATTTGAGGGCTATTATTTCATTAATAATTCCTCTGGCCCCGATTGTGCCTGATGTGCAGAGTGCCGACTATTCTAAATTTTATACCACACAATCACGCCTGCTTCACGGTGGTGGATTTGTGTTCAGCTTTCTTCTCCATCCCCGTCCATGCAGAGACGCAGCCGTTGTTTGAATTCATATTTAAAGGTATGCAGCTGACCTAGACACGCCTTGCTCAAGAATTTGTTGATAGCCCTGCAGTCTTTTCCGCTGCGGTGAAACGTGTTTTGAACACTGTCACAAACCTGCCATCCACAGTTTGTGTGCTGAACTATACAGATGATGTTTCAATATCCGCTGAAACTGAGGCTAACTGTTTGCAGGCCTAAATTGTTGTTTGCAATGTGCTTGCGAGCACTGGATTTAAGACCTAGAATGAAAACTATAGTGGGTGCAATCCAGAGTCCATTACCTGGGTCACATCATTTCACCAGGACTGAAGGCCATTTCAGCTGAGAGGGTGCAGCTGATAAAGACTATACATACTCCTGAGACTGTAACGCAGCTACAAACTTTTGAGGTTGGTGAACTACTGCCGTGCATGGATACCTGACTGTGCGTACCATGACAAAGGCCTCCGATGTCTCATTCAACACGGAATGGGTCCAAGGAACTCTTTGAACTGGACTTCTGAAACAAAAGAACATTTTGATGCATTGAAGATTGCTATAACATGCGCTCCTGCCTTGGGGCTACCAGACTATTCCAGGCCGTTTCACTTGCATGCGGGGGAAGCTGTGGGTGTTGCAATGGGTGTTTTGACCCAAGAGCATGGTGGTAAACCACGCCCTGTTTCTTATTTGTCCAAACAATTAGACCCGATAGTCCTGGGTATGCCTGCATGCCTTCGTGCTGTGGCTGCAGCGGCAGAGATGGTTAAAATGGCTGAGAAAACTGTTTTATCATATCCTTTGATTTTGTACACCACTCATCAGGTGGGTGTTGTGTTGCACAATTTGAAGACACAGCACATGACGGCCCAGAGAAGGTCTGGCTATGAAGCAACACTTTTAGCCACAGAAAATTTAACCATTAAGCCCACTTCAGTTACTAATCCTGCAGTTCAATCGCTGTATGGCTTATCCACATTGATCACTGAACCTGTACCTCATGATTGCATGAAAACAATTGAAAGCTCTATTTCAGCCAGGGTCGATCTGAAAGATGTACCCCTGGATGGGGGAGAGCATTTATACATAGATGGCTCATGTTCAAGGCCGTCTGATGGAGTGTATCTGTGTGGATATGCCATTGTGACACAGGAGGGTGAGAGGGTGGAGGCATATCGCCTAAAACATAACTCAGCACAGGCTGCAGAATTAATTGCATTAAC
Source organism: Schizopygopsis pylzovi (assembly GCA_027422435.1). Classification (NCBI taxonomy): domain Eukaryota; kingdom Metazoa; phylum Chordata; class Actinopteri; order Cypriniformes; family Cyprinidae; genus Schizopygopsis; species Schizopygopsis pylzovi. Next base: position 32,592,922 of record CM049826.1, on the reverse strand, counting down.
AAGAGCCTGTGAGTTAACAAAAGGCAAAAGAGCCACTATTTATACGGATAGCAAATATTCGTACGGGGTCGTTCAAGATTTCGCCCAGACTTGGGCTAGGCGCAATTTTCAGACATCTGAGGGCAAACCAATATCACATGCAGGATTGGTGGTAGATTTATTACAAGCTGTAATGTTACCATCTGAACTAGCTGTAGTGAAAGTCAAGGGACATGCGTCAGGAGATGAACCACATGCTGTTGGAAACAGAAATGCTGATGAAATGGCCAAATGGGCCGCGGAACATGCAGAGTTTTCTCCATATCAGAGAATGCAGAGTAGGGATGTAGAAACAATGTTTGTACATGTATCATGCGTTCCTGACATAGATTTAAAAATATTACAAAGTCAACCCACACAGGGAGACGTGAAACATTGGGCAGAAAACGGTTGCGTACCAGATGCTAACGGTTTGATAAGAGATACAAACAGTAGAATAGCATTACCAAAACTGTCCTTGGTGATATTGATAAGACATTATCATGGTATTTCGCACAACAGCGGGTCTAAAGTTACACAGACAATTAATCGCCTGTATTGTATACAGGATACAGCAAAAATGGTCAAACTAATTCTAGACTCGTGTTTGATATGCGCCAAAACAAACCCTCACCGAAAAACGCCACATGACGCGTTACCGTTTCCAGAAGCGCCTTTTCAGTGCCTTCAAATAGATTTTTCTCATATGCCAGCGGTCGGAAATCTAAAATACATGCTAACTATCGTCGATAGGTTTTCAAAATGGCCTGAAGTTTTTGCATGTGCCAAAGAGGATGCGAAAACGGTAGTAAAAATATTGTCGAAAGAAGTAATTCCACGTTTTGGCATTCCGATGACCATTGAAAGTGACAATGGCACACCTTTCACATCGAAAGTGACTAAACTATTGTCTAAAGCATTATCCATAGATTGGCACTATAATATACCTTACCACCCACAGTCTTCGGGTGTGGTAGAACGAACCCATCGAACAATCAAAGATAAACTCACAAAAGCCTGTATGGAAACAAGCCGAAAATGGCCAGATGTTTTACCAGCCGTATTGGCAGAAATTAGAATGACCCCATCCTCAACGACAAAATACTCACCATTTGAGATTTTAATGGGTAGACCTTTCCCGACCCCTTGGGTCAAAGGTCGCGCAGGCGTTTCTTCCCTAGGAGACATGGAGGTGATCCTGGATGACTACGTGATTTCCCTTATTGATAAACTGAATTCTGTGTGTGCTGATGTTTCTCTTTCTCTCCCTATTCCATCAGAAAAGCCCACCCATAATTTCGTTCCAGGCCAACAGGTGCTAATTCGGAGTCTGAAACCAGTCGCAGTGGGAGAACCGAGATATTTGGGGCCAGCTGTAGTCATCGCAGTGACCAGGACTGGAGTGCTAACGGATCATCAACCGCAGTGGATTCATGCATCCAGGCTGAAACATCTATCAACATACGCATTACCAATTGACACTGTAGGGCCTAAGAAGCCTGCCCAAAGTGTGTGACAGGGCACTGGTGAGAGGGCTTGTGCCAGACAGAAGATCCTCGCTCTTTTAGTGGGCGAGGGGGTCACCTGTGGGCTGAATATAGGGCCTGGGCAAACTTTTGCCCCATTAATAGCTTCCCGATCACCTCTGAAGGTTCCCCTGTTACATATTTGGGTCTAAATTGTCCAACATGTCAATCATATATCTACTATTGATCTTGACCGGTGCACAAGCAATTAGATTAATAGAGGAAGATGATTCATGGTTAGACCACGACGATCCACCACATTCATATGCTACAAACATGTGGTGGAGATTGGCTAATTACACCGTAAAGTCAAGTAACATGAAAGGTAATTGTTATGTATGTACTTTATTACCACACAGTTCCCACTCTACCAGACTGGAGGTAAAGGTGCCTAAGTTAGAATACCACGTAGAATGTGTATTGTCTGCAATTACTCTGCTTCTAGACGTACAAAAATGGCACTCTCCAATACAATGTTTTAACCCTGATAATAGAACAGATAATTTGATCATAAGTATGGATACTGTCCCACAAGTTGTATCTCCTATGGGGACAGTAATAGCCGTGCCAAAGGGTGTATGGTGTGTAGAAAGAAAAATTAAGGGAGAAAGCAAATTAGGACAGATCCCATTGTCATACTGTCAAGAAGTGTGGAATACCTCAACGGCTGGAGGATGCTGTTTAAATTGCCTATTGACCAACATGGATGGCTACCAAATGAATGAAACTCAATGTAAAGCCCGAGAGGGATTAGGCTTGGGGATGATGATCACACAGTTAACTTGGAAACGAGCTAATGCCACAACAAGAAATTATTGCTTGAAATATTGTAGGCCAAATAGGTACAGCCACCCGCTAGTGCCATCAGACAAAGGCACGAGGATATCAGCCGATTGGTGGTGGTTGTGTGGGCATAGAGTGTACACAGCACTGCCAAGAAATTGGACAGGAAGATGTGCTTTGGTAGAACCAGTAAACACAATACTAATAGTTGGAGGTCAACCAAAATTGAGCAGAACGAAGAGAGAGTTGACTGATAGAAGTAAAACACCAGCCATCTCTAGATCAAACCCAGTGCCTAAAGAGCATAGACTATGGACAGGATGGGAAAAATTTTGGAAATCAATTATTCCAAATATTGGGGTATCTGATTTACAAATTGAAGTTGAAGTTACCAGATATGAACTAATTAAATTTATGAATGACACCACAAGAATATTTGATGTCATAAAACAAGAAATGAGAGGTTTGAGATTAATGACATTACAAAACAGGCTGGTATTAGATCAGCTAACAGCTTCTCAAGGGGGTGTATGTGTTATTGTTGGCGATACTTGTTGTACTTATGTTCCAGATAATGATGCGGATGGACATTTGATTGACCAAGGGATTAGGAACATCACCAAAGCAGTTGTGGAGATGAAAAGCCGAGAAAGAAATAGAGATGATTGGGATTGGAATTTGAGTTTTTCCAGCCTATTTCAGAAAATCGAACATTGGTTGATTTTAATCGTTATAATTATTTCATGTATTCTGGTTTTGCTTTGCTTATGGCCATGTATTATGGCCATGATTCGTCGGGCATTGAAGTCATCTTTAAGTGTAATTATGAAAGGTTACCATGTAGCCCAGGCAAGACCAGGAGATAATCCACAAATCCAGATGTAATGTAAAAAAATGGAGATAAAACTTGTGCTCACAACGGGCGTGGCCTTTAGATTAGGAATTTTTTATTATTAATTTTCATTTTACTTTCACTATGTATCAAGAGTACAGATTTTTTTTAAAGTCATAAATGACTTAAAGAGGGCAACTGTTAGATTTAATTTCCGCATAGATGAATGTAACGACACATAAAGGAAGGGTCATTTTATTTTATTGTCTGTCCTGCTGTTTCTGCTCACTGAAAGCATATGGCTATCTGGGCTATGTGTGAAAGGAAGAATCATTTTATTTAAATGTCTATCCTGCTGTTTCTGCTCACTGAAAGCAAATGGCTCTCTGGGCTATGTGTGAAAAGAAGGGTCATTTAATTTTGTTGTTTTATCCTGCTTTACCTTATTTGGTCATTCTTTGGACTTCCTGTAATAAGAGTGCTCTGGTACCATATATAAGGCATGCTTGTCTTAGAATTAAATGAGTTCAATAGCCATGATGCCTCTCTGTGTCTTGTCTTTGGGCTCCCAGATCTGTTGAAGACTTCGCTCACAACATCCAACATATATTTCTGATTTGAATTAGAAGTGATCCAAAACACAGAAAGAAAACTTAATTCATAAGGAAATTGAAGTTTTACAATAATTGAGTGTGTCTTTATAGTACACTGTGTACTGAGTATATGTATGTGTATTTTGCACATTGTCTTCTGTACAGTCTGTAAATATGTACTGTCCATATGTAAATTGTTTGTTGTTTTTTTTGCACTGTCTGGAGCACGCTCATAAGAATTTCACTCACCAAGGCACTTGTGCTGTGGTGATGTGACAATAAAAGTGATTTGATTTGATTTGTTTGTATATATGCTTTTTGTTATGGCTTAGCACTAAACACGTGTTGATTGTTGTATGTTTGTTTAAATGCAGAGGGTTCTTGTATGAGAGAGGAAACAGCACAGGTATAAACAGGACCTAGACAAAAGGGACTAATTGTCTTCATCCAACCCATCTACTCATCATCTTATTTTATGATCAACAAACGGGTGAATTGTTTGCTGATTCAGATTCCTCATTGCTTCACTAAAGAACTGCTGGTAGCATTTTCCACCCTAAAGACTGATCTCACTATGACAAAATGCTACTTATGGTCATATCTATGAACAACTTAATTGATGTTTCCTCAACTCTGGAAAACTTAATGCTGATGTTTGTGCTTGTTGATGTGAATGTGTGACTCACAGCTTGTATTTAATACACATGGCTCACTGAAATGAATTAGTCTCTGTGGTCCCTCAATCTTTATGTGGCATCAAAAGTTAGGTGTTACAACATAACGTTATAATGAGAGCACTATTGTAAAAAATCTTGTGAATTCTTAGGGTTTCGCTGACATTTAATGTTAACTATCTTTTAATCAAAACATAAAACATAATTTTTGTATCTACGGGGTATCGGTTACACATTTTCCCTGTGTATTAACATCAGTAATTATGACTTACCAATGTCGGACTTGATTCTTGGTAATGTATTTTGGCCACACCCCCAAACATATGATTCGACTATCGGCAAGATTCGAAAATTCAGATTCGGCTATAAAAATCCTTAGTCGGGGACACCCCTAATATAATATATGTGTATATACACACATTAAGATTAAGATTTTCAAACTATTTTGATAGAAGTCTCTTCTGCTCACTAAGGCTGCATTTATTTGATCAAAATGCAGTAAAAAAAACAACATTGTGACATTAATAATTTAATATTAATAATTAATAATTACTCCAGTCTCCAGTGTCACATGATCTTTCAGAAATCATTCTTATACACTGATTTGATGCTCAAGAAACATTCCTTATTATTATTATTATTATTATTAATAGTATGTGTTGGAAACGGTTGAGCTGCATAATGAAATGTGGAAGTGCTATGTGCCTTACGATGCTGGGATGTACGACTACAACAAATCCACTTCATACTTACTTAGAGTAGTATTGTCACACATATCCAGCTGTTAACATGTAAATTAATGAATGCATGATAGTTCAGCACTCTTCCATCATGTTTGGACTCTGTACATGTGAATTAATTGCCAAAGTATCCTGAGAAGTGTGTAATAGATAAAGCTTTCAAGTCAGCATTTTAACCAAACTCTCTTCATTTCCTCCTTATTGTAAAGTAATAAGACTCTGTGCTGAGTCTCTGTCAAGTGAGAAAACACATTAACAGACACATGCTGTACAGCATGTCTTGACTCTGAAACATTTGCTGATTGACCAAGTTCTCAAGCCTCTGGCCCTGAGAGGAGAAGACAATACAGACACATCTGCAACAGTCAAGCTCCAGTGACTAAACCTTCACTTCAAGGTTCTTTCATCAGCATGTTCCAGATTCGTAAGGACCTTCTGCACCCAGCGCAGGGCCTCATCTGCATGTCCCAGATCACTACGACCCTCTGGGTGCTCCGGGAGAACAGCGCTTCATATTCCAACTTTCATGTGATTCTTTAATGTGGAATAAGGTTATTTACCTTAATGGCAGCAAATGCATATTTTGTAAGAGTCGTATTTGGAAGATGCGTATTTGGCAACCAAAAATGTATTTACAGAGTAAGTATTGTATCAAATGCTTAATTGTATCAAATGCTTACAGATTTTCTAAAAGAATTTGCAGATTTCCTCTCAGACCTATTGGTTAATGTTGATAAAGCACTAATTGTTGGAGATTTTAACATTCACGTTGATAATACAAATGATGCGTTAGGACTTGCGTTTACTGACCTAATAAACTCTTTTGGTGTCAAGCAAAATGTCACCGGGCCCACGCATCGTTTTAATCATACGCTAGATTTAATAATATCGCATGGAATTGATCTAACTGATATAGATATCATACCTCAAAGTGATGATGTTACTGACCATTTCCTAGTATCGTGCATGCTGCATATTACTGATATTAACTATATGGCTCCGCGTTATCGCCCAGGCAGAATTATTATTCCAGCCACTAAAGACAGATTCACAAATAACCTGCCTGATTTATCTCAACTGCTCTGTGTACCCATAAATACAGATGAACTAGACACAATTACTAGCAACATGGGAACTATTTTCTCCAATACGTTAGAAACTGTTGCACCCATCAAATTAAAAAAGGTTAGAGAAAAACGTGCTGTGCCATGGTACAACAGTTATACCCATTCTCTCAAGAAAGATACTCGTATTCTTGAGCGCAAATGGAGAAAAAGTAACTTGGAAGTCTTTAGAATTGCGTGGAAAAACAGTATGTCCAGCTATAGACAGGCTCTAAAAACTGCAAGAACCGAGTATATCCGCAAACTCATAGATAATCACCAAAACAATCCAAGGTTTTTATTTAGCAGTGGCTAGATTAACAAATAAACAGATGTCACCCGATCTAAATATTCCCTCACAGTTTAATAGTAATGACTTTATGAATTTCTTTACTGATAAAATAGATAATATCAGAAATACAATAACAAACGTAGATTCTACAGCGTCTAGTACTTCAGCATCATTCATCGCACCCAAAGAAAAACTGCAGTGCTTTAGAACTATAGGACAGGATGAGCTAAATAAACTTATCACTGCATCTAAACCAACAACATGTTTATTAGATCCTGTACCAACTAAACTATTGAAAGAGTTGTTACCTGTTGCAGAACAACCGCTTCTCAATATTATTAACTCCTCGCTATCTTTAGGTCACGTCCCAAAACCATTTAAGCTGGCAGTTATTAAGCCTCTTATTAAGAAACCAAAATTAGATCCTTGTGAACTGGCAAATTACAGACCCATTTCAAATCTTCCGTTTATGTCGAAAATATTAGAAAAAGTAGTGTCTGCTCAATTGTGTTCCTTTTTGCAAAAAAATGATATCTATGAAGAATTTCAGTCAGGTTTCAGGCCCCGTCATAGCACAGAAACTGCACTTGTTAAAATTACAAATGACTTGCTTCTTGCGTCAGACAAAGGCTGCATCTCGTTGCTAGTTTTACTTGATCTTAGTGCTGCGTTTGACACTATAGATCATGACATACTGATAGATCGATTACAAAACTATACAGGTATTCAAGGGCAGGCTCTAAGATGGTTTAGATCCTACCTGTCCGATCGCTACCACTTTGTTTATTTAAACGGGGAGTCATCTCAATTATCACCAGTAAAGTATGGAGTACCACAAGGATCTGTCCTAGGTCCTCTATTATTTTCATTATATATGCTGCCCCTTGGTAATATTATTAGAAAATACGGGATTAGTTTCCATTGTTATGCTGATGACACTCAACTATATATCTCAACAAAACCAGATGAAACTTCGAAACTATCTAAGCTAACAGAGTGTGTTAAAAATATAAAAGATTGGATGACCAGTAATTTTCTCCTATTAAATTCAGATAAGACCGAGATATTACTTGTTGGACCTAAAAACAGTACACAGAATCTCTTGGATTACAATCTGCAACTAGACGGATGTACTGTTACTTCCTCTACAGTTAAAAATCTGGGTGTTATATTAGACAGCAACCTATCTTTTGAAAATCATATTTCCAATGTTACAAAAACAGCATTCTTCCATCTTAGAAACATTTCCAAGCTACGGAACATGTTAAGTGTTTCTGATGCAGAAAAGTTAGTTCATGCATTCATGACCTCTAGACTGGACTATTGTAATGCACTGCTAGGTGGTTGTCCTGCATCCTCAATAAACAAGCTACAGATAGTACAAAATGCTGCGGCTAGAGTCCTTACCAGGTCAAGAAAATATGACCATATTACTCCAATTTTACAGTCTCTGCACTGGCTACCTATTAAGTTTCGTATCAGTTACAAAATATTATTACTTGCCTATAAGGCCCTAAATGATTTAGCTCCTGCGTACCTAACTAATCTTTTATCACGCTACAATCCAACCCGCTCCCTTAGGTCGCAAAACTCTGGACTCTTGGTAGTACCTAGGATAGCAAAGTCCACTAAAGGAGGTAGAACTTTTTCATATCTGGCTCCTAAACTCTGGAATAGCCTTCCTGAAAACGTTCGGGGTTCAGACACACTCTCTCTGTTTAAATCTAGATTAAAGACGCATCTCTTTAGCCAAGCATTCATATAATGCATCTCACAATCTTGTACTGCCAGTCCATCTGAACACATGCACATTATTATGCTTTAGCTTGGGTTATACTGATAATTTCATCCAGGGTTATTCCTGGATGGAGCCGCTGCTACGCTAATTGTCTTACTGTTTCTGTGTTACTGCCTGGTAGCTAGGAATTACACAAGCTTCAGTCTGGATCCAACCCTTAAACGATTGAGATGACCGAACACCTGAGAAGAGACGATGACAACCCCTTCGAGGACCTCAGAGGAAGCCAAGCATCAGCGATTATACTGACTTAACCAAAGTCTGCCATAAATGGAGGATCAGCACCTGGAGACAACCTCTACAGCCCTGACCGTCAGCGGAGTCTAGGACACATAGATGAGCCCCCGAGACAGATCTCCAGTGAGGACCTCGTCACCCAGACATCCATCGGGGAAAGACCCCTGGAACCAGTGTACCACTTACACTGACTTTGCTGCAGTTGGAACAAACTACTGGTTTGTCTGGCCGGAGGGGAACTGGCCCCCCGACTGAGCCTGGTTTCTCCCAAGGTTTTTTCTCCATTCTGTCACTGATGGAGTTTTGGTTCCTTGCCGCTGTCGCCTCTGGCTTGCTCAGTTGGGGACACTTCATTTCCAGCACAATCATCGACTTGATTGCACAGATATTATTTAAACTGAACTAAGCTGGACAATGCCACTACTAAATTCAATAATGAAATGCATTCAGCAGATAATTGAGTGTTAAATCCTGTCATTTTACATTATTGACAAATTTGCCTATTTTGATATTGTGCAGTGCTTTGTTACAATTTGTATTGTTAAAGGCGCTATATAAATAAAGGTGACTTGACTTGACTTGACTTAATGTGAGTGCACAGAAGACTAAAAAGAGCAGGAATTATTGGAATTGGTTTGCCGAATTAGTCATGAACTCAGAGCAAAAACAAGACTGCATAATAACATATGGCTTCATAGTGTATGAGTGAATGAGAAATTATGCAAAGGATAGAGATTTCTACCATGACTCAATATGTTGTGGTGCTACATTTGAGCTTGTTTTGGTGCGCTTCCTCACAACCAGTTTACAGTAAATGTAAAAATACAGTATATGAATGACAATGTACAGTAATAATCTATATTATATTGAACATGACAATGCATTGCTAGGGCTGGGGTTTGAGCTGAATAATAACAAAAACATTTGTAAGTACAAAACACCTTACATATAAAGCTTTTTTATTTAGATTTTCTACTTTTTCTACTTTCCACTTCTACAGCCTGTCTATTTTAAAATAAAAATAGAGGTTTGCTGTGTCATTTTACCACACACACAGTGAAGGAAATAAATAAATATCTAATAACAAGGGCCTCGACTCCCACATAGCCATTAGTGCAGTGACGGCAGCTGATGTTGAGATGCTCTCTGCGCCTACACTTCTGCGGCGTTTCAGAGCAAACTCTCAACCACTCAACACAGCAACACAGCAGAGCCACACTGGCAAATCATGCAAAGATGTTATGATATTATTTGCTTTGGAAATGTAATTAATTAGTAATTACTAACAATGCTTTATAACGAATAGATGGTGGCAGCGTAAGGACTCTAATTGAAAGCTGCTTTGTGATCGTACATCTACTTCTTCAAGAGAGCACAATGATTTACAGTTAAAAAGAATACATTATTTTGAAATGTACTACTTGTTTTCCCTTTAATTTATTTTAATAAGTGCATCTTATTTATTCTATATATATGATATGATAATACCAATATTATTATCTGCTATCCATTCTTGTAACACTGTTTATGTTTTGGGTGAATTTAAACCTGCTTATTTGAGCATGAAAATAAAAACAATATATAAAAATAACATAAAAATGATTTTTTTTCAGAGCTGTGTGCCTATAACTTTACCATATTTCATGACACTCATCATACCCAGTTTACATTGGTACACTGATTTCTATGCTGCTTTTGTTTCAGCAGGGCTAGTATAAACACTAATGATCACTATTGTTAGCGCATTCTCTCCAATGTAATATCCATGCCCATCATAGGTCTTCTGATTCCACTTATAATTTTACATTGTGGGGAGAGTTGTGTGCTTTTTAAAATATGAAATAATTGGGTTCCATATTGAATGGAAGGGTTTAGTGGATCCTCTAAGTGAATATTTAATTTTCAAAAACAGCATCCCATCGCTGAGTCAGAGCGAAGCTGCTGCTGGTTTGTTTGATTTGCAATCAAGCAGTATTCTTCTCCGGACCAAACACTCGTGACAGTGATACCTGCAGCTGTACGTCTGCAAGCTGTGCATACGTTTTCCCTGCAAACATTTCTGCAGTTATTATGTGCGTCTCTATAATCTGTGAATTCATCATTCTTTTGCGTCAGTTCTTTCTTTTCAGTGAATGGGCCGAACCACCTCGTCATGACACGCTTGAGAAAACTCCTCGGGGTGACAAAACTGCATGTGCGTTCTCATGTTAGATGTTGTGGAGGGAAATAGCAGCGGTTTCTTACACAACTTGCAAATGATGTTGGTTTTGTCAATAATCTCACCTCTGACACTCCAGAAACCAAAGAAACGCCACACAGCACTTGTAAGAGATTGACTCCGACTCCGAGCCTTCACTTTCTTTTTCTGTCATTTTTCAAATTAACAACGATCCCGCACCGCAGTGTACTCGTTAACAAACTAATAACAAACCACGTCAGTTACGTCATCATCATGTGTGGCACACCACTTGACGCAAAAAAGAATTTCAATGCACCGGGTTTGCATTCGAATGTGCCTTTTTTTTGTTTTGACGAATATTGAAATTCAAATAAATTGACAGCCCCAGCGTTTTATACTGTTCTTTTTAGCAGAATTTGTATTATTATTATTATTATTATTATCTTCTTATCAGTATTATTGTTATTTTTTCCCATTTTTTTTTACAGAAACTCTGAATAACCAAAAAAAAGCACCACCAGTCCTAAATTCACTTCTTCAGTTAAAATGTCTATGCATTCATACATGGTTACTAAGATTTAATTCTAGTTATTTTAATTCTAATTATCATAATGTCATATTATAATGCTTGACGGACTGATGTTAATAGTGTACTTTCAGATATTTAAAAAGCTGTACCATTTTACAAACATATACAGTATGTTACAGCGCATATATATAAATAAAGTTCATCAACTTTATTAAAGTTCATCAATAAAGTTTTTCAAGTTAATAAAAATAAAATAAAAAAATAACACCAGTTATACATTCAGGTAGATTTTGTTTTCTGTACAAAACAGACTGGAGAGTTTAATTTTGAATCAGATTTGAACTTGAGATTTGATTTTGACTCTACACTCTAAAAAATGGTGCTATATAGCACTACAAGTGGTTCTTTGGCTCGTAATCATAAGGGGACCACATTAGGGGCTGTATAACAGCAAATCTTGGGTCTTCAGTGGTTCTTCAGCGGTTCTTTGGCATGACTGAGGGGCTATATAGCACCGCTACCATATACAGAATCTGTTAAGCTCCTGTGTGGGTCTTCAGCGGTTCTTCAGCGGTTCTTTGGCATGACTGAGGGGCTATATAGCACCGCTACCATATACAGAATCTGTTAAGCTCCTGTGTGGGTCTTCAGCGGTTCTTTGGCATGACTGAGGGGCTATATAGCACCGCTACCACATACAGAACCTGTTAAGCTCCTGTGTTGGTCTTCAGTGGTTCTTTGGCATGACTGAGGGGCTATATAGCACCGCTACCACATACAGAACCTGTTAAGCTCCTGTGTGGGTCTTCAGCGGTTCTTTGGCATGACTGAGGGGCTATATAGCACCACTATCACATACAGAACCTGTTAAGCTCCTGTGTGGGTCTTCAGCGGTTCTTTGGCATGACTGAGGGGCTATATAGCACCGCTATCATATACAGAACCTGTTAAGCTCCTGTGTGGGTCTTCAGTGGTTCTTCAGCGGTTCTTTGGCATGACTGAGGGGCTATATAGCACCGCTACCACATACAGAACCTGTTAAGCTCCTGTGTGGGTCTTCAGCGGTTCTTCAGCGGTTCTTTGTCATGACTGAGGGGCTATATAGCACCGCTACCATATACAGAACCTGTTAAGCTCCTGTGTGGGTCTTCAGCGGTTCTTTGGCATGACTGAGGGGCTATATAGCACCGCTACCATATACAGAACCTGTTAAGCTCCTGTGTGGGTCTTCAGCGGTTCTTTGGCATGACTGAGGGGCTATATAGCACCGCTACCACATACAGAACCTGTTAAGCTCCTGTGTGGGTCTTCAGCGGTTCTTTGGCATGACTGAGGGGCTATATAGCACCGCTACCACATACAGAACCTGTTAAGCTCCTGTGTGGGTCTTCAGCGGTTCTTTGGCATGACTGAGGGGCTATATAGCACCGCTACCACATACAGAACCTGTTAAGCTCCTGTGTGGGTCTTCAGCGGTTCTTTGGCATGACTGAGGGGCTATATAGCACCGCTACCACATACAGAACCTGTTAAGCTCCTGTGTGGGTCTTCAGCGGTTCTTTGGGGTGATTAAGGTGTTATATAGCACCACTGCCGTACAAATAACCTGTTAAGCCCCTATAAAGGTTCATTACGAGCCAAAGAACCACTGTTGGTGCTGTTTAGAACCATTTTTGTTGAAGAAATACAATGCAATATGGCACCTCTTATGGTTCTACATAGCACCATTTGACAAAGGTGTCAAAGCCTTGTGTAGGTCTAGAAACTTGTCCCTGACATCCTTGGACAGCTCTTTGGTCTTGGCCATGGTGGAGAGTTTGGAATATAATTGATTGATTGCTTCTGTGGACAGGTGTCTTTTATTCAGGTAACAAGCTGAGACTACCTTTAAGAGAGTGCTCCTAGTCTCAGCTCATTACCTGTATAAAAGACACCTGGTAGCCAGAAATCTTGCTGATTGATAGGGGATCAAATATTATTTCACTCATTAAAATGCAAACAAATTTATAACTTATTTGAAATGTATTTTTCTGGATTGTTTTGTTGTTATTCTATCTCTCTGTTCATATAAACCTAAAATTATAGACTGATAATTTCTTTGTCAGTGGGCAAACATACAAAATCAGAAGGGGATCAAATTATTTCCCCCCCACTGTATGTGCATTCAGAAATTATGTTAGCTTATATAAGGTTTCTTTGCAGAGCATTTAAAAATTAAATAATAGCCATTTCAAACATACTTTAGCTAATTGCAATTTAGCTAAAGTAAAGTACTGCACTTTTTACTGATTACACTATATATTTGTATTATTATTATTATTATAATCACTGCAGCCCTGTATTTCAGTATTTTGTTTCAGTGTTGTTGTTGTTTTTTCAGAAGACAATTACTATAAGCAAAAATACAGAAAAAAATGCTGGCAACATTTTGTATTAATTTCTGTTTTACAATATGCTTTTTGTCATGAATCCTGTCCGTGGTCTTCCGTCTGCTCGGCACCAGAGGTTATCTTCAGATTACATTGACTCTCACACTACACAAGCTGTTACACGTCACCCTGGACTACATTTCCCATGCTCCATTGCACTGATTGCAGTCTCACCTGCAGGCAATCACACACACTTCAAATACAAGGCCCTAACCACTATTCAGGGCCGAGTATTGTAACCACACATCGCTACCCTAGCTGATAGCTACTTTACAGAGCCTGCTATAGTTTTCTGAGTCTAGTCACAGTCTTGCCTTTCTTGCTTTCCTGTGTTCAGATTCCTGCCTGTGTATTTTGGATTACCCTTTTGTCATACCATTCGGACTCTGTTTGTCCCTGCATGGACTATTGCCATGTACCTGGATTATCTCTGTTTGCCTTGGCCATTGCATTACGTTCGCCATCAATTGACCCACGCCTGTTTACTGGACTACTCTTTTGTCTTGCCCTCGAAATACCTGTGTGCCATTGTCTGCCCCTAGCCTGTTTTTGGCCACGTCTTTGAATAAAGCTTTGCAAATGGATCCGCTTGCCTCTCCACCTGTTCACTCCGTAACACTTTACTACATCAATAAAGTGAAAATTTGTGTTATTTTTATTCTATAATTCTTTCTTGATAATAATAGTTTCCAGTGAGTTGTGGGCATGCGATTAACTGTTTGACCAAGATTAATGTTGGTAACACAGACTGAATGAAGAGCTTTGGTTTTGGTCAGCTATAAGGCACTTAAATTCAAAACAAGTATCACATTAACTCTTTTTTTCACCAATATTTTCTCTGAACTGCAGTTCTAGAAATGTGATAGAGAGAGAGCAAGACAGGCATGAAGATCTTTGTAAAGACATAATGTATCACTGACCTGAAAGGACTGTAGAAATGAGTTGAAATATATAAACACAATTTGAGATATGTCATCCTCGCCTGGGTTCACAAAGAACAGCATGTATGTGATACCAAGTAAAGGCAGAAGCACTAGAGTGGCCTTCACCGCTTTCCTGCAGTCACAGAAAGAGAGAAAATGAAACAGTGAAGAGAGGAGTAAAAAATGTAATTAGATTTATGGCACATAACTGATTTGACACATTCCCTAGCTTCAAATACTGAGAAGATGTATGATAACTATTAGCCATGTCAGTGATAACAAATTCACACCAATCAGGGCTTTACTATATTTAACCTACATTCAGATGTCCCAAATGTAACATGGTTGCAGACCATATAAAATGTAAAACTCATAAAAATAAGGATTCTAAAAAGGGTTTTTGTAGTGATGCAACAGAAGAACCATTTTTGGTTCCCCAAAGAACCTTTCAGTGGTCAGTTCTTAAAATAACATTTTTTTCTCTCTTTTTGCGCAAGGAAGGCTTTTATAATCTAAACCTTTTTTCCACTATAAGGAACTTTTTGTGCAGTGGAAAGATTTCATGGATGTTAAAGGTTCTTCATGGAACCATCAATGCCAATAAAGAACCTTAAGAGTGTACAATGTAACATTTCAACATCTGAAGGTTAGGTACATCAAAGGTACATCAAAACATGGAGTTCCTGCTCTCCCTGTTATCAGGTGTGAACTGCAGAGCGGCTGAATTATGATTATTTTCACTATAATGACTGTTCCAGAGACGTCATGCTCCAATAAGCTCTTCAAATGGAATCATTTCCATTCCATTCCAAACCATTAAGTTTCTGTTACCCTTGAATACAGTAGTTTGTCAATAACATATCATTTGGCCTCATATCAAATGTGACAACAAAATACGGCTGTAATGGACAATAAGCCAGCAGAAGAGAAAATGAGAAAAATATTTAAATCTATGATTTTCAGAGTGACCGTAAGAAGTAAAAAAAAAAAAAAACAGTGCACCGTTCAAGAGCAGCTCTAATATTTTAGATATACTTAGATATTTACATCTAGGAAAAAGCAGACTAATATTTCATTAGTATAATAAATCACTGGCTTGTGTTACAATATTGCGTCTGCACTTGAGTCTTGCACTACCACAGTTCTTGCTCACACATCTCTTTCTGTGTCATCATGCTGCTTCAAACCCTGCCATATTTACAGAAGTACATACAAGACACCTCTGGACTCTGAAAACACCTTTTTGTGATAGGCTACATCATGTTTCCCTTGAATCTTCTGTTATAAACCCCACCACACAAAAATGTAATCTGCATGTTTAATGTTTTCAATTTAATCATGTAGGCTATACTGTATATTATTTGCATATATCTGTGCAAACTGCTGTTTGCATGCACTTTATAATATTGGGTCATACACAATACTATTCAATATTTACTATTTAAAATTATAATGGTTGCTACACACCTGATTATACATGATATAAGTTATGTTGGATGTAACTTGACTGATTATTATTAAAATGACACTATTAGTGCATCTTATTAGTGCATTTTTCCTTAATGTCAATGAATTATGGTTTGTGCAAGGAATATGAAGGACCATGTATGCTGGGTTAAAAAAACGTCAAACAATAATAGCAGTAACTTCAATTATATGAAGTGTTCTTCTGAAAGCAAAAGCAACCCACACACATAAAAATACAAATAAACATGTGCTGTCATCCACTCTGCCAATCATTGTATGGCATGTTAAGCACAATTGTGTTCTTCTAAAAAAAGTTACAAAAAATATATAATTAAAGTTAGTCAGTATAGGTTCTGATGAACTCTGAAATCCAAGCAACAATGAAGTCCTAACCTTTTTGAGAAAAGAGGATTGATTATACATAAGCTTGTCCTCAAGACTCAGACTCACTCCATTAATATTTAGCAAATCAAATGAAACGACACAACAAAGTTTGCAAATGCATTCTCAGCAAACTCAGATGAAAGGTCTCATTTTATTCCCTGCTTCTATGACTGAAATAAGTATTGCCCTGAGATACATTCACACATTAGTATGCTTTCAGGTTAAAAGTAAAAAAAAAAAATCTAAAATGATAGACTTAAATAGTGGAACAACTTAAAAGTCCTGAAACTTTAAATCCTCAATCCTCAAAACCAAGTAACCTCAGGTGACATGACAACAGAGACTTGTATAAAGATAAAGATGAGCTCTTTTGATTGGGTTTAGAACAGATAGTGGGTTTCGTGTCTATAGTGGCATGCAGAGACATCTAGATCACAGTACAAGGTTAAAGACGTTTCATCAGGTAGGGGCTGTTTTCCTTGATCTATGGAAGGCATTTGGCACACTAAACTACAACAAACTCTAATATAAATTATCATATTTTAATTTCACAGTTACTGCAATGAAATTGACTTCATCTTATTGGTTTGCACTTTTTTATTTCATTGCACATTTTACTCTTATTTCTTATTTTCTTTTTATATGCTCTTGTGTTGTGTTACTTTATATAATTTTAATTTGTATTATTTTGCACTGTCCACTGAGCGGACCTGATTCTATTACATTTCACTTCTAACTATACCCTGTATAATTTATTATGTGACAAATAAAGAAACCTTGACCTTGACCTTGACTTAGCTGAATCTGATTATGAGGAAACAGTGTCTTTAAACATTTATCGTTCTTAACAGTGCACTCTTAAAAATAAAGGTGCTTCAAAGGATCTTCACAGCGATGCCATAGAAGAACCATTTTTGGTTCCACAAAGAACCATTCGGTCAAAGGTTCTTTAAAGAAACATCTCTTTCTTACCTTTTTATAATCTTTCACCACAAAGAACCTTTTGTGAAACAGACAGGTTCTGCACATATTAAAGGTTTTTTATGGAACTATATTAGACAGAAAAAGGTTATTCTATGGCATCGTGAAGCAGCTTTATTGTGTGGGTTCCTCAGGGATCTATCACTGAGCCTCTTTAGCTTGTACATGAACGATCTTCTAGAAGCTTGTCCTGATGTAAATATTCAAATATATGCAGATGACACTGGGATTTATTTACATGCTAAAATTAGAGTACAGGTGGTGCTCAAATTATCTTCTGCAATGACAAAAAAACTCTGATTGGCTTACTCAATGCTGTCTAGTGCTAAATGCCCAGAAAACCGCTAAAATGTCTCTACAGATGCCAGTAAAATGTGCCTGATTTTCTTTCTCACTTTCATGTTGTATAACATCATGGTCACAAGCAGGAAAGCGCCACAAGTTTTGAAACTACATGAGGGTAAATAAATAATGACAGAGATTTATTTTTGGGAGAACTATTCCTCTTCTGAACATGAAACAGGATTTCATTCAGCCTGAGCAAACACATCTTACTGCTCTTGCTCGTTACAGTTATAGTGAGCAATAGTTAGTTAAAGACCTTTACCTGTATTGTATGGTTTCAGATGTGGTAGAGGCCCTCAGCTTTGTCATTAAAATACGTACAATGTTGAAAAGGAACACAAAATTGATCTATATTGGAGAGAAAGAAAAGAGATGTGGGTCAGTGATTGTGCATTTTCTTGAAATAGTTGGATGTTTCTGCACATAACATGCAGACATTTCAAGCTGTGGAGAGATCATAGAGACAGGTTTTGCCCCTGCAGAACGGCTTACATTAATACTGTTATTATAATGCTTTTACATGAAGAAGATATTAATAAATAGAACAGATTCAACTTCTTAGCTAGCAACAGGTCAATAATTCTCTTAAAGCTCAAGTGCTCTTTCTGAAAACAGCAAACATTGCTATCATATTAAAAGCTGATATCCTGGAAAGGACTGGCTTAATTATTTACTGATGTTAATTAATTCTTCAAAATTGCATTGGTATTACATTTACATGTTGGCCATCTCAGTCTTTGGTTTAAGAATTCATTTTTGTTCACTTTCTTTCAAATTGTTCACACTGTTTGTCTATTTGCTGGAGGAATTGACAACCACAAATCAGAGGAAAGCAGTAATACAATAATACGTACAAGAAGAACTACAATCACAGGCCCTTGATAAATGTAGTCTATGTACTTTCCAGGTTCCTTCCCAAACCAGCATCTGAAACACAAAGATTGTGTTGAGTGTGTGGACTACTTATAGTTTACCGTTTATATATTACTTGTGGACTTTAAAACGTTTTTTTAACCCTTGAGCCAAAAACACTAATGAACATATTTGTATTCAGTGTCATTGTCAATGTTATGGTGTAAACTCAGTAATAGTTCACTAACTTACCTGCTTTAGCATGATAAATGGAGAACCTATTTGTTTACTCAAAATATTACTGTTACACTTAAAGTACTAAAAAGTGTATATTCCTATACTTACAACATGAAGTTATTTGGATAATAAAAAGAATATACTTGAAATGTACTTAATACAATTAATTTGAAGTGTGCTTCTTTTTTTTAAGGGTCCTATGACTTCTACGTAATCAGACTTATTTTCGCTTTGCAGATGATAACACCGTGTATACTTACACTGAAGAAGACAGTCATCTCATAACTGTATAGCAATTCACTTACAGCGATTCAAAACACCAAAGTGTTGAGGCAGTGTTTTTTTACAATTTCATTGTCATGAACAGATTTTTGGGGTACAACCTGGTCTCATAAAAACACGCACCTCTGTGCACTTTCTGTGCGACACAGTTTTACGTACCTTACTGAACGTCTCGCCGCAGTTTCAAAGAGAAATGTTCACTGAGTGGCGCTAAAGCACAGGTTAAATATCGTGAACCCTGGCACATTTTATTACGTAGATATAGGTACATATTGCTGTGTTTTTATTACGTTGCTACAGAAACGTATTGCGGCGGTTCAGAATTAAAATATCCGGGGTCTGTCCCTAAGAGTTAATGCTCTATCGTGTTGGAAATATGCTCTAAATCAAACTCAACCTTAAACCTAACCCGATAGTGTTAACAAATGCAAAACTGATACAAAAAACGTACTTGTTGATGCAACCGTGCCATTTCAACTTCCTTATATGCAGATTTGAACTGCTCTGTCGAACCGTGATTACATGGGATTCGAACCGGAGCTCCTTACCTCCTAAATACGTCTCTGTACTCCGTGAGCCACCGAACAAACCTACCGTCTATGAAAACCCATAGATATGAAGCTGGATATGTGCGATGCTAACGCTCAAAACCATCAGTTTTCAAATCTCTCAGCTTTTTAATATAGCTTTGAAGTCGTAACATGATATTCTTCAAGTAATTGTGCAAAATTAATCAAAATGTATTAATCAAAACTCAGTAAATTTGTGTGAACATGAGTTTTACTGCCTCTAGTGTTTATTTCTTTTGGAAACTGCAGTGATATGTAGTTATTGGTACGTATTTCGTGTCTCGCTAGAAAGCGCACCCAGTACGTAAATGCCATAAGATTTATTTTGAGGTGTCCTTATTAAACAGTAATTATACATTTAAGTACTGAGTAATATTAATTAACTACATGTACTTGCTATATGGTCAGGGTTTGGCTTAGGTTTACTTGCATGTAATTATGTATAATGTATTGTTATTTAATAGTAAGTACATGTAATGTGTAATAAGGATACTATACAATAAAGTATCACCAATTTATTTTTAACATTAGATACAACAAAAAGGGCACACTTATTTCTAACATTTTTGTTTCTTATTCTAATTATTCTTTCAGTTTTATAAACATTTAATCTGGAGGAAATTCCAGTAACACTTTATTTCAATAGTTCACTTTAGACATTTTACTAACAGTAAGTAATTTGCAACTACATGTCAGCTAGCAGTCATTAGAGTATTAGTAGACTGTCTGCTTAATAACTAACGCTTTATTTTAATGGGTCCACAACATACAATATACTGACTATGAGAAACCTTGCAAGTGTCAACTTATTCACTAAACCTACCCTACTGAGAGTTAGTAGACACGTAGTTACAAAGTTATAGATAGTAGAGTCTAAAGTGGACTATTGAAATAAAGTGTAACCGAAATCCCACTAATTTCCAAGTATTTTAATCACAGGCTGAATAATTGACATCTCTTGCCAGATATACTCTACAATTACCCGTTCAACATTTATTTCACTCCAATCATAAGCATGTCTTACAAATCAGCAACTTACTGTTCGTTTTCATTGTAAAGTTTTCCAAAGGCCCACGCTATAATTATCGGACACGGTATACCTGAAAGAGAGAAGATTGCATACATTGGCAAATCACACTTCACAGACAGCAACTGAAGACAAACATGAAAATTAAACATTGTTTTCCCAACAGGTGATTATCTATTGAAATGTACTAAACAGCTGTGCCACTTTTGTGCTCAATATTTCAGTGCAAAAAGCTTTTTATACCCCAACCACCCACAGCTTAATCAGGCACTAAACGCACTGAACCTGTGCTGTGGGACGTTTGTGTGATTTTTTTAAATATGCACCTCATTCACAAATGTCAGCACTATTTGCCTGCCACAATTAACACTGAGCAATTACTGCCCACAGAAAGATGGATGAACAGAAATGCATTTGAAAACTGTGTATGCGCAATTCTTTTGATCATGACATTCATCAAACGACAGAAGGATAGTGTTAAACTCTGGCACTTTTTATATTCGTAAACTGGGAATTGCACCCTGCTGTTCAATGTAATACAATTTTTGAGCTTATTTAGGCCAATACCCAATATATAGTATAAACTTGCATGCATATAATCAATGCTATGCGAGGGCACAATTCTCTATTGTATTCTAATGAATGTTGTGAAGAAGATGAAAGCATATTTAACAAAAGCATTCTCTGCAGTGTTTGATCACACACACTGTAGGTCAGTCTTATTTCAACAAAGCCACGTTAAACAAAGGGTTGTGTGATTTCCAGGTGTGAAGTAACGAATTACAAATACTCATGTTACAGTAATTAAGTAGTTTTTATCAGTAATTATTTAAGTAGTTAAAAAATTGTGTACTTTTACTTTAGTACATTTTAAGTGATGTATCGGTACTTTTACTCCGCTATTTTCCTCCGTTTGTGGTCGTTACATGCTTATTTAAATTATTTTACCCATCAACGTGATTGGATAGAGAGAGAGTAATCTGTCTCGTGATTTTCATCAAATCAAATTGTGCTTAGAAATCTTTAACGACCAACTTCAGTGTATCATGGTGGAAGTGCATTCTTCAGGCATCAATTCAGTCGAGTTATCAGCATCTTCCTCTCATATGTTAAGGTAAGTTTCGGATTACTAAATTATTTGTATATATGCTTGCCTATCTACAAGGCCTGACATTTGGTGAGGTTGTGGGTATTGCGTACAGTCCTGCAAGTGCCATGTTCTGAATAATACCCGCTCACTTAGAGACGCGCGATGTGCGCTGCCTCGTCTCTCCCTCGCATGCGTTCAGCAGCAGTCACTTGGATAACTCGTTGTTGCTGGTTGAACTTGATGACTTTTGATGATTTTGAGCGCATGAAGCGAGCTGTGAAAAAGTGTTTTGGAAACACTAAAACGCTTGGAAATAATGTACTCAAACTGAGGACCGATATGCATCTTATTGACGATGACCCGTGGCGTTAACATACTGCATCTGTGCCAGCGCGTGATGTAATAAAGCTGCAGCTCGTTAATAATATTTTTTTATTGTTTGATCCATTTGATACAATCCGTCTTCATTTAGCAAGTGCACGTGCACATAAACAATTTCAAGTTGAACACTTTTTGTTTCATTCAGTTGTGTATGCTGCTGATTCACAGAGACCGCCGCGGCTCAGTAAAGAGACGTTTGCTTTCTTTTGAAAGTTTCCACAAAAATACCTCTCTATTTAATGCATTTTTCCTTACAAATTGTTTTATCAGCATAACAATTTGAGTAAATGTGTAAAAGGTATGGCATGATGTCATCCTTATAGAACAATGTGCATTTATGTTAAAATTGTAATATAAATTATCCAAGTTTAGTTATCTTATTCTTTATTGCAAAACGCTAAACTGGCACCGTTTTGGAGAGAAATGGGCTCTCGTTTTCCATATAATGGTGTGTGATAGTTGAACTATGAATTTCTAATGGTGTTTGTATTTGCACTGTTCTAAACATTAATATTTGACATGCAACACTAGCATGCTATGCTGTCTCAGTGGCCTTACACATGCTTTTAAATTATTTTCTTCAAACTTTATGATTTAAATGGGGATGATTGTACTGAGAATAACTTTCATCTTTTCTTCAACTGAATACTGTTTCTGTGCTGTTTTGAGGTATTAAAAGAGTTGACAGTCAAAATTAAAACTGCTGTATGATATATATTCCTCATTCTTTATGACAAAAAAAGATGTGAATTACAGAATGTACAATGTTTTTTTAAATAAATAAATTGCAGTTTACAGTGTTTATTATGCACGCGGTAGAATCCACAGCAATTAAAACAGTACTTCACTACTTCACATCACTCATGAAGTACTTTACTAACTAGGCTAACTCTTATCTACTCTTACTCAAGTAACCCTCTTTACTCTACTCACTGTAATGCCACGTTTTTCGGCATGAAGGACAACACACGTTCAAAGCAGCTTCATAAAACCAGCACTAAGAAATGTTAATTACTTTTCACTCCTTTCTCTTGGCAAGAAGTGAGATTGAGTCACCTGATTTAACGTCACTTAACTCTTCAAGGTCGCCTTCTCTGTACTGGATTAAAGTCTCTAACCTACTTTTCTCGAGAAGCTACAGCGCGCGCTTTTTCATCGGAGAACAAAGGGACTCAATCTACATAGAGGATTTCGAGAAGACCACTAGTGGCCTTAGCCATTAAAACCATCTACTCAAGAAACAATATGGATATTAATGTTGTACTCTGCCTTTCATATGCTTGGTATGAATGTGATTATTTAGAATGTGGAATGCTTTAATCTGTGCCTTAACCTGTATAGGGCATCCCGTTAATCTATAACGGATTAATGTTCTCTGTAAAGTTGTAACGTGTTTAGATTCATATAGACTGTCATGATTATTTTGAATCAATGGTACAACAGATTTGGTGATAATTATAAATGGGTAAACATGTGATAACACTTTACATAAGTATTAAAAACTCTTAATTTTTCGTCACATTGGAAGTTTCCTTACAAATTGGTTTTCAGCAACAAATGAGTATGGGCGGGGCTCCGTCCCACAAGAACAATCTGATTGGAAGAAGCCACTGTGGGCGGGTTTAAATCTAGTGGTTTAAAAGTGATCACTACGGTCTTGCTTTTTCTCTTTTCTAAACCAACGTGCGCTTCTGGAAAAACGACCCGAAGCTTCGCGTCGCGCTGACCCTCGCCTTAACATCGGGCTGAGACAAACTAGCTAAGTGAATTCAAGACTTCGTAAAGCCATATCACCTCAAAGCCAGCAGACCAACGACGTCTTCCATCTAACACAGAACAAAGACCGCCGATCGCAAGAGGGCTTCCCCTGTGACGTCACGCAACAGCGACAGCCATCGAAGATTCCCTCAGCAACACGTGGTATCCGAAACTCGAGCATCCCGTGAAAACATGAAGTAACCACGTGGAACGAAACAAGAGATTCAGCCTGCTGAATGAACGCAAATATTCAAACAAAGTTTCTATCCTAACTGAACTGGTGAATTGATCTGTACGCAGAAAAGAGCACAGTTCTCTTTCGTGATCTTCCTTGTGGTTTCAGTTATGAAAGAGCAAAAAGGGCTATTTTACACTTTATTCTAACATTACTCGCAAGACCCCAGAATGTGTGTGTGTGTATGTTTATGTGTTTTTATTAAGTTAGTCCATGCATCGTAGAATAGCAGTTAGTAAATAAACCTTGTTTCATGTAAAAAGAATTATGTCTTGGGATGTGATTTTCTAGTTCATACTTATTGCCAAAAGATCGCGTTACCTCGCTCAAATGGTATAAAACCCTTTATTTTGATTATCGTTGGCCACGAAAGCAAAATAAACTAAATTGTTAAAGATATACTGATGTTAATGATCGCTGGACGAATCGTTAATACAGTATAAATCATAAGTCAAAGATTAAAATTACTTTAATCAAGCAATATTTTATCTGTACGCTAATGATTCCCCAAAAAGCTAAATAATAGCTATAGTTTTTCATATACATGACACGTGACAAAAATCATGATTTGGAAGGTTACATGTCAGGGCTTAACATGTTCAAACTCAGAAAAGTAGTTTGATAATAAATTTGGTTACAATAGGTGCTAACAGAGCACCATAGACCACATCTTGAATTACTTGAGTCTTTCTCAATCTATTCATGTGTATGGTGTGCCAGAGCTCTACCTCTGGCAGTGTGCTTACGAGTCGTGCACTCTCTCGTCTGCATGTCTTGTTTCGTGTTGGAGCATGGTGTTTGGATTCGGGCACTCATGTCTTGAGTTTCGGCTTCATATCGGGTTTGGGACACTCGCACAATAAGTGCGAAAGTGCGATAACACAATAAGTGTTCTGTCTTATTGAGTGAGCGTGTGGTCTCAAGTTCGCTCGGCCGTGCGCTCTCCTGTCCACATGTCTTGTGTTGTTGCACGCAGTTCGTGTTTTTATCGGCTGCGTGCATTCATGTTATGTCTTGTGCTGTGTGGCACGCAGCTTGTGTTTTTCATTGGCTGCGTGCTCTCATGTTGTCATGTCTTGTGTGAACACGTGGCTTATGAGTATTCTCATTAACTGCGTGTTCGAGTCCTGTTCTGCAATTGTCTGTGACATACGAGCACAGAACAAAACAAGATAGCCATGTGCTCGTATGTCAAGACAATTGACATACGAGCACATAGAACAAAACAAGACAAGCCATGTGCTCACACAAAACAAAAAACACAAGCACATGGCCAGCATTGTCAATTGTCTTGACCCCACCCATCTTGTTACCTGATTATTGATGTATTTGCCCCACCTGTTCCTCGTTACCCTCCTCAATTGCTCCCTTTAAAATCTCCTTGTGTTTGCAGTCCTGGGTTGGTTCGATGTTGTATGCTGTGTATGCCTTGTGTCCTGTCCTGCCTTGCCAGTCTGTTTTTCCCTTACTGGGTAGTTTTTGTTTGTTTTGTTTATATTATTATTAATAAAAATCCCTTTTCCCTCCTGCATTTGAGTCCTCGCCCTCTTCCCTTCTCCGTACCTGACAGTAATGGTACTTTTACTTGAGTATGTTTTTTCAGTACTCTTTCCACCACTGGTGATTTCTTCAACTAAATGAGCAGGGAGCAAGAAATCATGAATCTATAAGGAATTCACATGGAGGAGCCATTAAACACATGTCTGCTGAAAGACCCCAAGAAAAAGTAGATTTTTCGACCTACAGTGCAACATTTGTTTAACAATGGCCAGCAGGCTGCTAACAGAACACATCAGATATTGAGCCAGCGAGATCGTCATGAATTACTTGAGTCTTCGTCATCAAATCTATTCATTTTGCAATATGCAGCTGATGCCAGTAAGCTCTCAACCATACTGGCAGCTTTTTAATTGTATCACTTTTGCATGCCTATGTATTTTAAAACATTTTCAAATGACTTAAATGCTTTAATAAAATAGCAACAAACATCTTTTCTTTCTACAAACTGTTGTTCAGCAATATTAAATAGCCTATTATTTATTAACAGTCACCTTCTATTCTGACCACTAGTCAAGAAACACAGCGGGGCTCATGGTGATTACAGCTTTAAGAGCATTCAAAAAACAGCTCACTCAAAGTCAATCTCATGTTTTCAGTTATTTCAAATTTAATTTAATTTGGATGTGACTGAATATGATAGCCTGAGTGGGTGAGTTGTTTGCTTTGTAATTAGTCCCTCCATTTCCACTAATTTGTTTGACTGATTCATGCCAATTTACAAACATGATAGGCAGGCATTATGACAGAGCAGGGGTAATGAGCCGATAGCAGGATAGAAACATTGCCTCCTCTCATGACCTTTTGCCTGTATGTAGCAGTTCCTCCCTTACACTCAAGCAATGCTACGGGAGCTTAACTGCAACATCATTCAGCCTCCACCACTACTAAAATGCCACTACTCTATGCATCTTCTAAAACAAATAAGTTTGGCCTATATCTTAAAAAAGAAACAGCAGAAACAATTTGGTTGAAGGAAATTAATGTCAATAGTAGCATTTTGTCTTATGTGCTGAGCTGGTCCCATTAAATCAGCAAAGTGACAGCAGTGCTGGTCGCTTGACTGATGTATGATTTTCTTGCACACTGCAGATAAATCTGGTTGTCATTTTAGTGCTTAATCCTGATCTGGACACACACAATTCAGTAATTTACGGGAGTGACAGCTGCATTCTACAACTGAATTGACTCCTGAAAAAGTATATGTACTGTATACAGAACCAAACGGAACAAATTGTTGTTAAAGGGGTCATCGGATGCTAAATGCACTTTTACATGTTGTTTGAACATAAATGTGTTGGTAGTGTTTGTACACAACCACCCTATAATGATAAAAATCCACCCAGTTTTTGTTTTTTTTTATCTACTAAAATCATTACCCCTTTCTCAAATCAAGCTGTTCTCAGCTTCTTGTCTGTGTGATGTCACACAGACCCAGGCCCCCCCACGATTGTTTGATTGACAGTAGCGTTTCAGCACAGACTGGACCCTGAGTGACCTGTCATCAGTCCGCCATTGTTTCGAGGCCAGAGCAGATGTAGACACTAGATAAGTATGACTCCTAAGTGATAGAAGTGTTTTGTTGTTGGATGTAATAATGAACATAGCAGTCGTCATTTACTCTCGACATCTGAGCCGCTGAAGACGCAGTGGATTACGTTTCTTTGTGCAGGGAATGCACCCCCTGATCTACCTAAATGCATCTATCTTCACGCAAATCATCAATAGGGGTGAATCGTATCGCATCGCTAGCTGCTTCATATGTATCTTCAATGTATCGTATCGTTGGCTATGCATCGAGATGCGTATCGCATAGGCCTCTGTTATGTTCTCAAATGAACATTGACACTCCTAATTGAGATTGTAGATAGAGTGTCAATAGTCCATTTGAGAGATAGGTGGTAGTAATACACTTACAAGTCTGCGATCCCTCGTAAAGCAAGAAGAAGAAGAAGACGCGTCATGTGCCGGCTGTTGTGTGAACGCGCTCAGGACAGTTGGACCGTGCGGTTGATCAGAGATAAAAACTATATAAATACTGTTCAGTTTCTTCCACAGACCGATCGTTTTGTGTCTTTAGACCTCAATGTCTCAATTTGGTTTTGTCTGTGTATGTTTTTTTCTCTCTCAAAGCCGTGAGTCCCATTGACTGACATTATATGACTGACAGACTGCAACAGTTTGAGTTAAAAATCTTTTTTTGTGTTCTACTGAAGAAACAAAGTCACCTACATTTTGGATGCGCTTGGGGTAAGCAGATAAACATCAAATTTTCATTTTTGGGTGAAATGTCCATTTAACTGATGACTTTGCTAATTACTTCACTAGCAAAACCCCATCCATCAGGATGCGTCTTTGCGTGAACATTTGGCCTGCATTATGCAAATATTTCTACATCGTGACGTAGACATGTGGGGGGTGTTTAAATGAGCCGTTTTAGGGGGGCATGGCAGAGTCTTAACTTTAATAAAGAATATCTCTTTGGTTTTGAGACTTTAGTTTTTGTAACTTCAGGGATCTTATCTATGCGCAATCAGCTTGTAACACCCCAAAGAGAAAGCTAAACTTGAAACCGCATTATATGACCACTTTAAATCTCACGGAATCTCGCAGGAACCTCGCTTTCCTCAGGGAATGTTTTCCCCTCAGACAATTATTCTATGAGCCATAAACTCCTGTCCTCCGCTCACAGAATTCATCTTATATGTTGCCTTTTCTATATAAACACTGGGTGTGTAGAGCTGCATACACTATTCTTCTTAAATATGGTGGTATTGCCGCCGTTCATATACTTCTCATGATAGCCAACATTTTGGTCCCGCGTGCAATGCAGTTCGCAGTCACTGGACGTGTATGGGTTGATAATGTAAAACTCCGGACAAGTTTTCTTGCGCGTACACAATTTTAACTCGTCTGTCGTAAAGTCTGACATTAATGACAACTGAGCTCCCACAGTGTGACATGATCATCATGTTCGTACAGTCCGACAAGTACAATCCTAAATTACTTTTTAAGAAATTGCACAGTGTGAGCCCGGCTTAAGTCAAATTACTTAAGTACTTTCATGCAACCGGGCCCAGACCCTTCCTAACAGTAATGCAACACAGCTTCTCATCCAGGCCCTTGACATTTCTTGGCTGGACTATTGCAATGCTCTTCTGGCTGGACTCCCAACATGTGCAATCAGACCTCTGCAAATTATTCAAAACACAGCAGAATGTCTTGTTTTCAATGTGCCCAAAAGGGCCCATGTCATATTGCTTCTCATCTCTCTACACTGACTACCAGTCGAGGCTCGCATCAAGTTCAAGTCATTGGTGCTTGCCTACATTACTGCCACGTGCTCCACACCCTCCCACCTCAACTCTCTTCGAATCGTCTACATCCCAATCAGTCTGCGGTCAGTAAACGAGCGGTGGCTCATGGTCCCATTGCAGAGAAGCACAATATCTCTCTCCAGGACGTTCTCTTTCACCATACCCTGTTGGTGGAATGACCTACCTAACTCCATGCAGAGTCCAGACAGCCAAATCCCTCACAATCTTCAAGAAACAACTGAAAACTCATCTTTTCCGTGAGCATTTAACTGCATTCTCTTAAAAAATGTTTACAAAAAATTATATTCTTCACTTTTTCTGTTCTCTTACTATCCTTATCCCTTCCTCTCCTAGCTTTTTCTACTTTTTAAACGATGACTGAAACCTTATATAACAGGCACTTTTATTGCCACATTTATTGCCAGTGTTTATTGTCATCGTATGGTAAATCACTTGTTGTATTCCTCAATTGTACGTCACTTTGTGATAAAAGCATCTGCCAAATGAATAAATGTAAAATCAGACGTGTTCAAATATTGTAAAATGCACCTGGCTACTTTAATATCTCCATAAAGTAGATCGATATATGAGCCGAGCCCAAACAGCAACCCCGAAGATGTCTAATAAATGTCACTTATTATACGTGGACATTGCAAGCAAGAGTGTGCTCTAATATTTTCTAATAATTATCTTGATCGCTGTAATATTTGGTCAAAAATAGCGGACACCAAATGCTTGAGATGACAAAACACTCATATGGTTTCAATGGTGTCAATCATTACAGTTTCAAAAGTGAGCTCTGTTCCATACACACACAAAACTGTAATGTATTGCATTCATTCCCATATTTAAACATAGTTGTCACTCCGGAAACTTTAAAGTGTGTACATGATCTGGATGTGCTTAACTGCATTGGTGGACTGCTGCCTACAGACAGCTCTGAAAACCCACAGAATCCTCTAGTTACACAGACAGAGAACGCTGTGAATGTCAAATATCAAAGAGTTTACACAAGTCTTTGGAATGGCTTTTAGTATTTTCAGTAATACATGCCTCCAAATATTATGTGGAGCTCTTCACAATAATCTGTACTGCACTTTAAATACTTTCTAACATTTAATTGCATTAGTGCCAGAATCTTTCAAGTGCTGACAATCTGTTATTTAAGACAATGAAATTCACTCAATTTCAGAATGATGACACCAGTTGTGTTGGGTTCGGTTGCGTTTCTAAATATAAAGAGCTCAGATATTTAAAATGCCATATTGAACATAATAAAATTATGAACATATAATGAAAAATGGAAGCATTTTATAATTAGCATGACCTGTGTGACCGCACTAATTTGACATTTCAGCTCAATGCAATCAATACCTGAGTTCAGCAAATGTCATCACAATTAAACTGTCTGCAATTAAGCTGATATTTTGAAGAATGTTGGTATCCAAGCAGTAACTTGCATAGAAGGAAAATACTATAAATGTCAATGGCTACCATCAACCGTTTGGTTACAAACATTCTTTAAAATATTTTATTTTGTGTTCAACAAAAGAAAGTAACTCATACAGGGTTATAACAATATGAGGGTGAATAAATTATATCAGAATTTTATTTTGGGGTGAACTATCCCTTTAATCAGGGGTATACAGAGATTGAGTTGAAATGAGACACTGAGCGGTTGAAATTATGCTTACAGCCAATTTATTTTTCCATATTCAGCTCTTTTCAGCTCTGTTGCATATTTTTATTTTTTTTACTGATTTTGGCCTGCATGGATTTAAAAGAGCACCCTACTCGCATACATTGGAGTAAATTGATACAAAGGATCTCATTTAATAGAAAACATCCTACATTTTAACACACAGGTGGAATTTTTTATATTTTTCTCATAATTGTATTATAAACACAATAAAAATCAAATATATATATATATTTTTTTTATTACGTTTTTATTTGAAAGTATGTTATTTAAGATCTGTTTGGTCCATATCCATGCAGAACGTTTCTTTTGATTCCACTGGGTGCCAGTAAACAAGGGAACAAATAATTGTCTTTGTATAAATTTGTTTTTTAAAGTTATGGATATTTAATTGAAAAGAGGGAATATGTCCGAAAGGGGTCTCCCTTCTGCCAGATCAGGCACACCTGCATTTGAAAGAGTCCCAAACCCACATACATTGGGATAAATAGATCAAATTTGTCTCATTTTTCACCAAATACCTTAAATTTTACTACATGAGCTGAATAATTCATAATTATTATTGCATTTGTTTAAAATCCAAAGTTTCACATCTCTGCATCGAGCTAGCTGCTAGCACGCTCGGCTGCAGTGCACATTTCGTGTTCAGTGTGCCCTCCTCCCCCATGTTTGGCAAGGCATAAACAGTGTTAAGGCGAAACTAGTCAAAATCGCACCATTCAACTACATCATGCATTGATCAGCACATCTGAGACATATTAGGGTGTAGTTTCAAGATTTCAAGATTTGTATTCGTCACAAACACAATTATACAGAATATAACCAGCAGTGAAATGTAAGTCAGGTCCGCTCATGGACAGTGCATTTATATGCAACACAAACACAAGAGAATATACATAAATATAGGTATGAAGTAAAAATGAAGTAAAAAATAAGAATAAAAAAGAACAAAATGTTGAAATCATAAAATAAAATGTGCAGGACAGTATACTGTAGACTTAATAAATAATAATATAAGCAGGAATGTGCAAACAGGTTGTACAGGGTATATACATAGCAGCAAGACGGATGATGGAGAATAATGAATATCTTGCTGATTATTAAATGGTGTCATGTTGCTGTTATGAGAGTTTGAGTTTAGGAGCCTGATGGCTTGAGGGAAGAAGCTCCTCCTCAGTCTCTCAGTTTTTGCCATCATGCTCCGGAAGCGCTTGCCAGATGGCAGTAAACAGAAAAGATGGTTAACGGGGTGAGTTGAGCCCTTGATGATTTTAGCAGCTCTGCTTTTGCAGCGCTTGCGGTAGATGTCCTGAGATGCACTCAGCTAAGCGCACGACTCTCTGCAGAGCTTTGCAGTCCTGATTTAATGAGTTTCCACACCACACCGAGATGCACTGAGTCAGTACACTTTTTATGGCCCCTGAATAGAAAATTTTCAGGATTGCTGGCGAGACCCTGAATTTCCTCAGCTGTCACAGATGGTAAAGTCTTTCTCTGGCTTTCTTAACCTGTGTTTAAATCTGTGTTTACACCGAGGTACTTCAAGCTACTCACCATCTCCACATGGGTCCCACTGATCATAAGAGGAGTCATATAGTTTGGCCGTGCAAGCTGATAGACAAGTAAGCATGGTCTCATTTTAAAGATAACAACTGAATCTAAAAGCTGATATAAAGTTTTTGCCCATTTCTAGCACACGAAAGTAGTAATCAGAGCAGGAATGTGACATAAATGGTTGTTTGTTTACAGAAATAATTTCCATCATTGTGATTCTTTTGATAATTATTCTCTGTAATGTGTTAGATCAAAGAAATAAACATAACCACATTTTAGTGAATGAGAGATTTAATTTGATACACGACTCATCAATATTTGATAAGTTTAAGCGATACAAATATGAATATGAATATCATTAGGTCATCTTCACGGGGGGGGGGCTTGTTTGTGGGGGGCATATTAAGACTTAATTATGTTATTTTATGTAACATAAATGCAAAAGTGATGGGATGGACAAGAAAGCTGAGGTTCTAAGCTTTCAAATGATACCATATATGTGTACGTCACTGTTCCGCAATTTTGGACCCACCGGTGGGTCCGCGGGCCAGAGCTGAAGTGGATCAATTGCAGCCTTGCAGGACAACCTCAGCCCTGAATGGTAAATTCAATGTGCCTTGTGCAGCAATACCAGGTTAATCTCCACAAATATATGGTTGAGGAATATATGTGCTGGCTGGACTTCAGAGGCAGTCAAAGAGATTAGACTGTGACTAATGCCACCAAACACTCAGTTTGTGAGATCGGCCACTTGACTGCAGTGTTTGCTGAACTCCACTCTAACAAAGAGCAGTTTCAGAATGTTGATGCAGAAACACATTATGACTCATAGTTGACCAGGAGACCGGTTTGTTATGTTCTGAAAGTGCATTAGATTTTCATATTTCAATCATTCAGAAACACAAGAATTCCTCAGGTTTCTTCTGGCAGAAAAGCTTACCAATTTTAGGATCTTCCTTTTAGCCTGGCCTTAGCTGCTTCTGACTCGACTGTGACTGCGACTAAATCAGAGGCTTTGGTGTCTCAGCATTGAGACCTTGTTCTCAATCACCTTCAGAGGCTGGCTATCATTGCTAACCATACGCTACGTTAGCAGCAAAGTTACTAGATAGAAACCCAAAAGTTGATGTTTCAAAAACCACAGAACACAAACACAATAGTAATCCATATGACCCGAGTTGATGAATATCTTCTGAAACTAAACAACTGGTTTGAGTATACTCACACAAGTTTCACAATGCACTCAAAAAATGATTCTTAGCACCCTTT
Organism: Schizopygopsis pylzovi; assembly: GCA_027422435.1. Taxonomy (NCBI): domain Eukaryota; kingdom Metazoa; phylum Chordata; class Actinopteri; order Cypriniformes; family Cyprinidae; genus Schizopygopsis; species Schizopygopsis pylzovi. The sequence continues at coordinate 32,559,262 of CM049826.1, read as the reverse complement.
GTTATTAAGTATTTGCATCTACACTGAACAAAATTATAGACGCAACACTTTTGTTTTTGGCCCCATTTTTCATGAGCTGAACTCAAATATCTAAGAACTTTTCCATGAACACAAAATACTTTTTTTTTTTCTCAAATATTGTTCACAAATCTGTCTAAATCTGTGTTAGTGAGCACTTCTCCTTTGCCGAGATAATCCATCCACCTCACAGGTGTTGCATATCAAGATGCTGATTAGACAGCATGATTATTATGATTACTTAGGATGGCCACAATAAAAAGGCCACTCTAAAATGTGCATGTTGTTCCAAACCCATAAGATATTTGTTCATCTTCGGAACACAAATTAAGATATTTTGATGAAATCTGAGACCCCCATAGACAGAAATGTAATTACCACGATCAAGACACAGAAACATAGCAAGGACAACGGTGAAATAGTCCATGTGACATCAGGGGTTCAACTGTAATTTTACGAAGCTACGAGAATATTTTTTGTGCACAAAAAAAACAAAAGTATTATTTATTCAGCAATTCTTCTCCCCGAGTTACCGTCTTCCGCCATTTTGGAGAGTATCCCAGAACATGATCAACGTAGTCAGCGCTGTTTACGCTTAGCATGCGCACGCTGTCTACGGAGCATAAACAATGCTGATTACGTTCTGAAATTTGTTGTCGTCCTGGAATATGTACATCTACCAACATGGTTGTATGAGGAATGAAAAGCTACATAAAATAATTATTGCCAAACATTAAACAATCTGGAAACATAAAATCCTAGACTCTTAAAGGTCCCATATTGTCAAAAACTGAAATTTTCTCATGTTTTTTTCATGATAACTGAGGTCTAGGGGATATGTAACTACCATATAAGTTTCACAACAGTCAGTCCACAGTAAAATGCACATAGCCTGCATAAAGTAGCTGTGCTTTTTCACCCTTGTGACTTCTGTAAAAATGTGACGTCTGAACTACTCAGTCACCGCCTTCAGTCATCCCGAGCACCACCCACCGTCCCATCCATCCTCCAGCCACAATTAATCAGGAAAATGTATATACAATTACAAATCATTAATCATCAGTTTGTTGTTTTACACACATGCACACAGACATTATTTCATACACAACAGTCGTGAGATACAAGAAATCTTCAGACGCGCCCATAACAACAAAAGACTATACTTTATTGAACCTTTTCTGATAAGAAAGAAGTGTGCGCTGCAAACGCAAGCATTTCTGACGATAGTTTGTGTCCAGTCTGCTCGTTTTATCACGTTTGACCACAGCTGTCATCGTTTTTTTCATCTGGCAGTGGCAGTAGGTATGCGATCAAATTTCTAATTTGAGGCTGTATTACGTCGATTCTGACCAACTACTGGTCAATGGACATGAAAGAACTGCTATTTTTGGTTATAACTTCTGAACAGTTTGCCTAATAACAACAAAATGTGTCGCTAAATTCAGTGCACCATATAGAGTCAAACAGTACCCAGTTTTCCAATGTCGTCCATTTTGGGCATCGGTCAACTTGAATTTAGTCATACAGTGCAATATTTTATGAACGCATTAGTATAGCCCTACAAAACTTGGCATGTGTCATTTCCACAGTGCCCTGAAGGATAGCATATGTGTAGTTTGGATCCGGTGACTCCTTGTGACCAAAAATACAAATATATGCTTAAAACCTTCGATTTTGTTCATATATTTTCATGGGAGTCCTTGTACCATGTAGAGTGCAATGATGGCAAATATGTCCCTCAGTTTTGATTTATCACATAAACAACTTTTGCAAACCGTTTCTAGGCTGTTCACTGATCGGGATGAAATCATTTTAATAATAACCTATTTGGTTTACTTTATAGAAGACTTTGAAAAGTGTCAAAAAATCCAATCAAAACTGAGGAGACCATGTTTTATGTTCACATTACTATAAATGACTATTCGTTTTAGACAGAATTAACTATTTTCCCTAAATTTGACACTTATGTAAGAGCTCACTCTGAGGGCACAGAAAATAATGTGGGCTTTTCACAGGATATCAGTAAACAGTGTTATCTGATAAGCTACAGTATGTTAGATTAAACTCTTAGCATGCTAACTAATGCTTTTGTGTGCTCATCCTCACCTTGGAAGCTCTCTGGGGCATCTAGTCAAAAGTGTGTCCTCTACGTGACATATTAAGTACATTTGCAATGTCCAAATTATTTGTGATATTCACAAGACTGAAATGTTCCAAATAAACCAAAAAAGAATAGCAGACTACATTTCAGCTTTCTTATTCAACGCAAATTGCAGATGATTAGGCCTTTCAAAATAAGCGCACTTGTGTAGAGAAATCAACTCACACCATCCGATGAAGAGGAAGACCCATTTCCGAAGCTTGTCTGTGGAATACGTCATCACAATAGCCGTGTGAAGATAGCAGCCCTCCACAAACATCCAGAAAAAATTGGTCACCACAAAGTAATTATAGATTGTTGTTATAAGACGACACCAGGGCTGCACAGAGAGAAAGGGACAGGGTGTTAATTGAGGTCAATATAAGGATGTTTTACAGCACTGCAAACCTTTTACAGACTTGATGCTAAAATAATACCTTGTATAGGTCGTAAAACAACCTCACGCCTCAGGTTTTCAAACCTTTTAAAAACTTTTTTTTATTTTAAAATGTGTTTTATAAGGTGTTGTAACTTGAACTCATGAAAACAGTTGTTTCTTTTACTGTACACTCTCTCAGAAAAAGGTACAAGCTGTGACTGAGACAGTAGCGTAACTAAGAGGTACATCTTTGGCCATTTATCTGTCTTTTGCTTTGGAAAAGACTCCTCTCATGTCACTCTCAATGAACATATTGTTCCTTTGTTCTTCAGTAAAGCTTTCAACAACATTCATTTTTACAGAGTCTGAATTAGCATTGTATGCTAAAAACATTGCAAAATGAAGTACTGTACGTTTGACTTTCGATCTCTTCTCTTCATTGTCCGTTACTTTGTCAAGTTTGAAATAAATATGCTGGAAGACTCTAATGAAGCACTAGATACCCGCAGACTAAAATAACACTGAAGTGATTTTACAGAGAAAAAATACCCCATGCAATACCTTCAGTAATACAAAATTGGTGAGGAATCAGTTGGCAACGTTATAAATGTAAATGTTAGAAACCTACTGATGGGTTTACATACTAATAAGCTGATAAGTTTATAAATGTTTCATACCTCATTCGTCTCATAAATGTGTTCGTCAATCAGTTGAAGCAAAAACCACATTACATTCCTCAGAATGAAAGTCGTAATTAAGTTCCAGTGGATTATGTTGCGAAGGCATCGGATGCTCCTTGAATTTAAAAAGATAAATCAATGAAACAATAATTTCAGCAATTACACTCTGACACAGTTTTAGCATTGCATGAGCTGATTAAGGACTTACATATGCATGAATATGAAACTGTGCAAAGAGGAGCCAGAGTTAGGATTGTGAACATGTTTTTAAGGAAATGTTCAGTAACACTTTCTATGAAGCCTGCATATTTAAAGATTAAGTGTTTAATTTATTTTCAAGTAAGCAAAGCATCAATTTCACCTGAGAAGTGGAAACACTGTGACTGTGGTGCTATCAAAATATTGCAGTTTGATGAGCATCACATCAGCAACCTTTACTCATGCAATTAGAGTAAATAATGACAGAAATGGTCATTTAGCATATATATGATCCTCATTCATTGAATTAGCATTTCTTAACTTTAAGCACGGCCTAAGCACAAGGTATTACTCACACACTACACTTCTCAAAAATAAAGGTACAAAAGCGGTCACTGGGCCAGAACATTTTTAAAAGGTACATTTTTGTACCTATTAGATTCTCATATGTACCTTTGAGGTACCAAAATGGACCCTTTAGATACAAAATGTACCTTTTGAAAAGGCACCGCCCCAGTGACAGCTTGTGTACCTTTGTTTCTGAGAATGCTTGGTGCTGAAAATAAACCGACACACTTACCTCAAGCACAGAAAGAGAATGAAGGCGATAACGAGAGCTCCAACAGATATACAGTGACCAAAGTAGTTGATGATGAGGGCTATCTTGTAGTGCATGGGGTACCTCCTCTGTAAAAAAATAATAATAAAAGATTAAAGAAGGAACTCAGTGTCCTAACATATGAAATTATAAGAAATGATTGCAATCATGGCACAAATCAATAGTTGTTACTCAGTGACCAATATTTTATGGAAGCTTCCAAAAGACTTGAAACAGATTCATTTCTATATTTGAAATGAATCAAATCTCCCCTCCCTCTCCCCTCTCCCCTCCATCCTGGATATTTTCCTTACACGATGCTCCAGCAAAGCAAAAAGTATCGTGGAGGACCCCACCCACCCCTCCCACAGTCTCTTCCAGCTCCTACCCTCAGGTAGACGGTACCGGAGTATCAGAGCCCGCTCCGCCAGACTGCTCAACAGCTTTTTCCCCCAGGCTGTGAGAGCCCTGAACTCAAATCACACCGCCCCTCTCTGAAACCCCAACAACACCCCCCCCCCCCTTACCACATCTCAGGAAAAACTGTTAACTTTACCTCTGTGGAATTCAGGTGAGCGGGCCTGCACAAGCCACCTGTAGCAACACACTCTCCTCTGCATGCACTAGACACTTTCACACACCATTGTGTGTCCATAATCCCACAAAAGACTGATTGAAATATATGACTGTAATGTATGTATGTTTACTGGCTCATGCACCACAAATCACCTTACACTGTTCCCCAGCCAGCTGCTTGAATGTCTCTCTTTTGCACATGTACAGTATTTGAAGTCATCTGCACAGTTGTACAGTTTGTATTTTATTTTATTTTTTAGTTTATGTATAGGTAACCACTTTTATATATAGTATATGTATAGTCAGAGCTGACAGTAGATTAGTTTGTGTATAGGTTTATACTGTTTTACTTCGTGTTGTATATCTGTATTTATGTAGCACCGTGGTCCTGTGAGGCACGACATCTCGTCCCACTATATGTCCACACATGTAGTGGAATGACAATAAAGCTCAACTTGACTTGACTTGAATTTCTCCTGAGTCCTTGAATGAGGTCACAAAACTGTGACACAGCACTAAAGGTATCTATTTGCATAATGCTTGCACGCAGACGCCATGTGAAGTGAGTAGTAAGATGAAGACTATATCTCAGTTACACAGCATCCAATACTATGTATATGCTAATTGAGAAAAATAATTGAGCCAAATGGATTACATGCTATGCATGTCATTCAGAATGTTAAGCCAGATGCATTATGTAAAAGCATTGACAAAGCATTGACATAGCAATATCTGATCAAACATTTTCAGTTGCTTTCAGTAAGTACATAATATATATATTGCAAAAATCTGGATTTTTTTTAATATATATATATATATATATGAAGAGCTCTTTTCCAAAACGCGATAAACGCCAAATTTAAAAAAAATGAGTTCGTCATGCCATTTTGCTGTGTACTGAACCTATTCACTGCTCCATCAATGTTTCATGCCAAATCGCTATATTTCCTTGTTTAAAATGTACTGCAAGATGCAGTTCTTTTCCAAACCGCTATAAGCGCCGAACCTGTTTTTAGCCTAAATGCGATATATCCTCTCGACCAATCAGAATTCGTTCGATGCAATCCAACATGACGACGCTTTGAAGCGTTTGTTTGTGCTCAGTCTTCAAAATGAGTGCTTTAAACTCTAATAACACTTTTGAGACCTACACCTGGGGGTAGAAAACGCAGACTGGACAAAGAAAATCACAAAAAATAAAAGGTGGTGTTTAACCGACTGACGCTAGAGGCTGTAGCCTTTGGCGTTCCTTGTTAGAGCGCCCGCATCCCGCACCGGAAACCCGGGTTCGAGACCCGCTCGGTGTGATGGTGCGGACCCCGGGGGGGGTTACATCAACACAAGGCTGGTGCGACCGGTTTATAGTATGAGTCCCTGATATCATATGTAGCATGTTCTCTTTTTTTTTTAAGACATAAACCAACATAAAAAAAAGGATGGATTTGTAGCGTTTAAAAAAAAAAAAAAAAAAACTTTGCATTTATAATCGACAATATTGTTGTTTCATTTAACAATCATTGTTTAACATGTTCAGACTGAGCCAACAGACCATTTTAACAGGATAAATTGAATATTAACAAAATGTATGGGTCTAGGTAAAAAAATGTCATTTTCATGAAAACTATTAAAATGGATTTATAGCGTTTTGGAAAAGAGCTCTTCATATATATTTATTATTACTTTATTTATTTTTATATTTTATTTTAATTGTATTTATTTTTTATTTTATTTTAAATGTTATTGACTTATAAAATGCCATATTATAGTATCATATATTCACATTCAAGACCATATTCAAACATGAAACAACAGTATACTGTAAAAAAAAAAAAAAAAATCCTTTTGTTTTTTTACAGTGTAGAGTAAACATTGCAGCTGGTGCAGACGACAATGGAAGAAATGTTATTACAGCATTCCCTGATGGAAAACAGATCAAACGGAGGGTGTCACATCTACTGTAACTCACTTGACAGCTGTGTTTAAAGCTTTATGCAAAGAAAGAAAGAAAGAAAGAAAGAAAGAAAGAAAGAAAGAAAGAAAGAAAGAAAGAAAGAAAGAAAGAAAGAGTGTAATGTCCAGTTCAGGTTTTCTTGCACATTTATCCACCTTTTCCTCTAAAATGGGCTCACAGTTGGAGTAGTTGCTTTTCAGTGCCCACGTGCCATTGTCCAAACACTCTCTGTACGCAATTCCTGCAGAGAGAGAATGAAAGCAGAAGTTCAAGTCAGTGTAATCTTTTATAGTTTCTGTGCCTCTCATGAAATGTTTCATTGTTCAGTGCTCATAATAAGTTCAAATTCACAAGTTAAAATAAATGCGTGGTCAAAAACGTCTTTGAAGAAAATGTCCTAGCTCAAGAACTTGCTGAATGCACATGTATAGTATAAAACAGCTTGATGGAACTGACTCATTTAAAGTTTTACCCTATTTCAAGGGCTGCTGGCTCGGTCTCGAGCAGACCGTCCAGTGAAGAGTTCACCTGTTCAATATGGTGTTTTCCACTTGGCTATTTGAACATGTAATATGCAAATGCACAGAAGGATTTACTTCATTTCTTATTCCTAGGTGTTAATTTGAATATCTCAGAAAATCCAGCATGCTTAAATTGTCTTGCTTTGCACTACCATGTTTCCCCACTTCATGGGAAATTATTATCTCTTTTCCAAGCTGCACTTTTTTCAAAATCCTGTTAATATGCTGCATCTCAGTATTATGGAAATGTAAATAGAGACTTGAGAATTCACAAACAGTCAGCTGTTTTTATCCATACTGCAGGAAGAAGTCACTTCTTTTTCAGCTTGTTTTTCCAAGGATTTTTATTATCATTGATCGATTGATTAAAATTTATTCATTTACAAACATACTGTTTTATTATCTCTCGAAAGATTTCATCATGGCAAGCCAATACATTTATGGCAAAAGCACCGGTTAATATAGTGCCTAAGAAAGATAATACACTAAATTATTTGTTATAATTAATATTTTTTAAATCCATAAGACCCATCACCAAACTAGCTGTCAGAGGAACTTCAACCTGCAACTAACATCCAGATCCAGAAGCAGTCCTCCGGTTACCAGAGCAGCAACGACACACCAGCGAAATAAGATGGTTTTACAACCCAAAGAAATGTGGAGTGTCTTTCACTATCACTTTGAAACAGATAATAAAATCATTTTAATCCTACACATTATATATAACCACTTCAGAAATATATAAGCACAAAGCAATCCAAGCAAACATCAAATCTTCCCATGTCATGATTCTCCCGTTAATGTTGTATTAATGTAAATTGTATTAACTCTCAGCAAACTCCGTTACATCTTAGTATTATAAGACTCGTGAATGTTTTTCACCCATCACCATTTACATTTCATATGCAAACAGAAGACAAAGGATCATAAACTATCTCTCCAAAAGAGCAATTCCTTATCGCCTCGCTCACCTCCTGACGGTGTGACATCATCTTCACACCTAAAGAAGATCACGAGATGATTCTGGAAGAATTAAACGTCTCTGAAGGAGACTGAAGGTCTTTCCAACTCCCCCAATAGGGTCTGCACCAAACCGGGTTCTCTCATTAAAAATAAACACATAAATAATGAAAGAGAACATTCATTTGACATAAAAATAAATGAATAAAATAAGTGTAATAAAGGCCAGGTTTCAGTGAAATATCTTAATAATAATAATTTGTTACATTTATATAGCGCTTTTCTAGACACTCAAAGCGCTTTACATAGTAAGGGGGCTATCTCCTCATCCACCACCAATGTGCAGCATCCACCTGGATGATGCGACGGCAGCCATAGTGCGCCAGAACGCCCCCCACACACCAGCTTATTGGTGGAGAGGAGACAGAGTGATGAAGCCAATCAGTGAATGGGGATGATTAGGAGGCCGTGATGGTCAGAGGCCAGTGGGCTAGTTTGGCCAGGATGCCGGGGTAACACCCCTACTCTTTTTCGAATGACATCCTGGGATTTTTAATTACCACAGAGAGTCAGGACCTCGGTTTAACGTCTTATCCGAAGGACGGTGCTTTTTCCAGTATAGTGTCCCCTTCACTATACTGGGGCATTAGGACCCACACAGACCACAGGGTGAGCACCCCCTGCTGATCTCACTAACACCTCTTCCAACAGCAACCTAGTTTTCACCGGAGGTCTCCCATCCAGGTACTGACCAGCTCAACCCTGCTTAGCTTCAGTGGGCAACCGGTCTTGGCCTGCAGGGTGATATGGCTGCCGGCTTTACATCGTTACATCCATCATTCTGTGTGTATTGTGGCTTCTTTCAGTGGATCATGAGGTTGTGGGATATGACAGCAACTGTCTATGTAAAAATACTAGTGCTGCCAAACAATTAATCACGATTAATCAAAATAAACATATTAACAAATATTTACATAATATATATGTGTGTGTACTTTGTGTATTTATTATGTATGTATAAATATACAAACATACAGTATATTTATTTAAAATATATTTATAATATTCCCCACTGACAAAGAAATTATCAGTCTATAATATTAATGGCATGATTATTAACAGTGAGTGACAGAATAACATCAAAAAAATTCAGAAAAACACATTACCAAAAAGTGAAAAATTGATTAGCATTTTAATAAGTGAAAAGTACTTGATCCCCAATCAATCAGCAAGATTTCTGGCTCCCAGGTGTCTTTTATACAGGTAATGAGCTGAGACTAGGAGCACTCTCTTAAAGGTAGTCTCAGTTTGTTACCCGTATAAAAGACACCTGTCCACAGAAGCAATAAATCAATCAATCAATCAATCAATTATATTCCAAACTCTCCACCATGGCCAAGACCAAAGAGCTGTCCAAGGATGTCAGGGACAAGATTGTAGATCTACACAAGGCTGGAATGAGCTACAAGACCATCGCCAAGCAGCTTGATGAGAAGGTGACAACAGTTGGTGAGATTATTCACAAATGGAAGAAACACAAAATAAGCTGGGACCATAGTCACCACGAAAACAATTGGTAACACTATGCCGTGAAGGACTGAAATCCTGCAGTGCCCTCAAAGTCCCCCTGCTCAAGAAAGCACATGTACAGGCCCGTCTGAAGCCAATGATTCAGAGGAGAACTGGGTGAAAGACCAAAATCCAGCTCTTTGGCATCAACTCAACTCACCGTGTTTGGAGGAGGAGGAAGGCTGCCTATGAACCCAAGAACACGATCCCCACTTATATATAGAGATGTTCCGATACTCTTTTTCCCTTCCCGATACCGATTCCGATACCTAGGCTCAGGGTACCGGCCAATACCGAGTACTGATCCGATACCTGGGCATGTATCTGGTTATACAGCTTAATGTACAACTAGCCCTTTATGAATTGATACAATTATTTTATGGTCTGCTTCACCATTTATAGCATCTGGCGAGTAAACAAAAAAGTATGTTCAGAAAATGGCAGCTTTTTAAATATATAAAATGACACTCTTAACATCAGTCAGTCAATCATTATAAATATATTATGATAATCAAGTACTATTTAATGATAGAACTTTATTAATTCGAATTAAAACTTGGCAACCATGTACTGAATGAACGCACAATCACATTAGTCATTGTAACTGATTAGGCTGGTGGTGGTGCTTTTTTGGTCATTCAGTGTTTCTGTAAAAAATGTGGGAAAACTATCAATATTACTGATAAGATAATAATTATACTAAGAACAACTAAGGATTAACGAGCTGCTGGATTCATGTTAATCATGTTATCTGCATTGGCTCGAACTGATTCGCTGAAATCAAAACAGGGACGATAATAAGTGAGCGTCAGCCAATGAGATTGCTGTTTACGTAATCTCTCCTTACTCTCGTAGTACCCGGCCCAGTTCTTAAAAGCTGAAGAATTCCAAACGAACTCCATTATTTTGACAGGAAAATACAACAAGACTCTCGTCTCTACAATCGTTCTCTCTCTCTCTCTCTCTCTCTCACTCATCTCTCTCTCTCTCTCCTCTCTCTCTCTCTCTCTCCCTTTTTCCCTCTTCCTCTCTCTCTTCTCTCTCTCTCCTCTACTCCTCTCTCCGCTCCCTCTCATCTCTCTCTCGTCTCTCTCCACTCTCTCTCTCTCTCTCTCCCTCCTCTCTCTCTCTCTCTCTCTCTCTCTCTCTTCCCTCGACCTCTCCCCCTCTCTGCTCTTCATCTTTCCTGCGCTCTCTCTCCTCTACCTATTCTCCTCTCTCTCGTCCTCTCGTTCTCTCTGCTTCTTCTGCTCTCTCCCTGGTGTGAGAAAAAAGCAAAGTGACGGCGAGTCGTGTGCCTCACACTAGAGCTTATGGTACATCAAAAACAGGTGCGCTGCACATCCATTTAGAATAGATTAACTGAATAATGGACAGAGCTGGCGAGAATGAAACCTGAGACGTTATTAGACCGGATATATTGGCAACTTATCACGTGAACTCACGGCTGGCAAGTAAAATTGAACTTATTGAGCCAGATTATTGGCAGAGGACAATGAGCTGTGAGGTATGAAGCAATTCACAAATAGAAGCAAAACAAACAATTTATCTGTTATTGTGTGGGGCCACGTACCGGCAAGCTTCGATTGCTTGGGCCAAGACCACGCTGGATAACATACCGCTGATTAATTGAGAAGAGACACTGTTGTTCTATGGATACTTAACATATTGTTGACCTGACTTCATTTAAACTAGACATTATCTCTCATACTCTCTTCCCCGAGGCAAGTATTCGCAGAGATTCATGTTGATTTATTTACGTGTCTGTGAAGAGAGGTGACGGAGAACGCACCCTGTTTATTTTCATTAGTTTGATCTGATCTGGCAGTAAACACTATGGTCAAGCCAGATGATGTTATTACAAATCCTGTTTCATTCAGCCTATCAAAAAAAAAAAAAATCACAAAATCATTTCAGCTAAAGTTTCCAGCATCCCGGATTTGTCTCCGGGGTAAATTAATGATTGACAGATAAACTGCTCATTCTAAATTCAGTGTTGTACATTCAGTTTAACGGCATTGAAGAGGACAAATTTAATCATTTACCCAAACTGTGTATATGCATTTTAAACGCTTACATTATGTTCTTTCTTCACCCATACAATAAATGCAGGTCCTTGGATAAGCATGGTTTTATAGCACATTTAATTCAACTGCTCAGGTCATGATTTAACCCATTTCAGGGGTGACCAAAATTACGATTTTAAATCAGTCAGAGCTATAAATGTTCTGTCATATCTGCAAATAAATATATATATGAATACATTTATATTACAACTTCAACTACTTCGTGTTACAACTACTTTATGACCCCACCATAGTTTTGACGTCCTTCAAGCCTTCTTTATCAGGGATTCACCCCCCACAAACCCCATCCCAATTCCCTCCCGCAGTCCTAGATCAATCTAGATTAGTTTGTTTAGTTTGATTAAATGCGTCTATAGATTTTATTGGCGGTGTTTGAATTGGTAACCCAGATTATTCTTGAGAAAACAGGATAAGCCTCATACAGTAGAATTGTTTTACATAAATTACACATCTCAAACAGCTGCAAAGTCATTTTTTCTATAAACTATTTTCTGTGTTTCAGAGGAAACATAGCAATAAGTATTCAATATCCCATGAATGAGATATTGAATCAACTATTAACCATGATTTTTGCCTCAATAAACTCCTAATTTGCTGCTTATTAATACATAAGTATTGTTGTAGGATTAAGGGATCTAAAATATGCTCATGCAGAATAAGGCATTAATGTGTGCTTTATAAGTACTAATAAACAGTCAATATGCTATTAATGTGCATGCTAAAAAAGCAACTAGAATTGAGAATTGGTCTCTAAACTATAGTAGTAGTATAGTATACTATAGTAGTATAGTTTTTGTGCTACTCAATCTGTGGTTGACGGCTGAAACCGTACAACACTCAGGGGATATGGGAGAACAGAGAATGGGTTATCTGCTTTAAATCAGTATTTCTAAAATGTTTAAATGTATAGATATATAATCTTTAAAATATGATGTTTTAATGAACTGTATTCATAAAGGACATATCATGCAAACAGTGTGTAGTGTATTTTACAGGATTTAAGTTAATCAGGAAATATTAACCAATGCGTTCTAGTTTTCCTGTAAAAATGAATTAGCATCAGTCAATCTGTTATGCTGAGTATATGAATGTTTAGTAGTTATTTGTAACTTGGTGATTACTGGGAGATAGTTTTATATTTATTATGTTTTCGCTGTCATTATGGTTTGAGTGTTAAATGATGAGGTCTGCAGGCTGTTAACACATATATCATCTGTAGGACGGACTTGCTCTGGTTCTTGTTGCCTTGAGCCAATCAGATACTGGTTTTTGAAGCTCTCTTATTTAGGCTCTGAGTGGTATTTATGGCTCAACTTATTATTATTATGGGTGTAATAAATAAAGCCTGACAGAGTGAACAGGCCCCCAAAGCAGAGCAGTTTTATATGACCCTAAAGGGGTTTATTTTGCAATAACAACGATATTGCATGGTTTATTACATGGCTACTTGCCACATAAGAAAATAATTTGGCAATAAATATATTAGCTCTTCAAAGACAAAGCTTCCGTGAGATAAAGCAGTTTCTAACAAGCAGCTTTGACCCTAGATAAACGAACAAATTCAAGAAAGAAACGCCTGGTCTCAAATCCCCAGATGAGCAGTCAATACACAGCTAGGGGTGTAAATCGGATGGTTTGTCACGATTCGATTCGATATCGATTCTCATACCCAGCGATACAATATTTGCCGATTCCTCAAAAAAATGTACGATACAGGAGTATATCGATCGATATATCGATATTATCATATTATATACCTATTTTAAACAACCATCTATATTTTTATTAACTCACAAATGCAACCAAAATATATAACATGAACATAAATCTAGAAATGCTGCTATGGGCTCAGTGCTAAACATCTTTTCTACAGATAACCAAATTACAAGCAATAGCAGAAAATAAATACAACACAAGTTCAATAAACAGTGCTTTTCAGGTTTTTCAGCTCAGTCTAAAATACATTTTCAGGTACGCTACAGAAATGTAATAATCAAATGTAAAATAACTGCATAGTCTTCACTGTATAAATTAAATAGCCTGTAAATGAATACTTTTTGATGTTACAAAGGTTATTTAGTCAGGAGCAGTGAGCACTTGTATTTTTATTTGACAGCATTATATTTATTATTAGTTTTCTTTCACTATAAGAATGAAAGCACAGATTTAATATAAAGTGCGTGGAAAACTTCGACTGTTACTCCAACAATCCCGAGCGTTTTATATGCTCTCCTTGTGTCTTCGGGCAGTCCTTATATCGAGTCCTGATACGTGAGATTGAAGGGGAATGCACGCGTTGGCGGTAATACATAGACGGACATTTTGTGAAAATGTGGACAGTGCCAAAATAAAGGTGCCTTTTTACAAATATCGATATTTTACGCGTGGCATCGATGCATCGTATCGTCATACATTGTATCGATATATTGATCCATATCGATGAATCGTTACACCCTATACACAGCATTGCTATCGTTGACAGTCATTATCAGGATTGTGGGAATAATTCCTCAGCTACACGTTTGCTGAGAGGTGTTTAAGATCAGAGCTGCCGCCTCAATTTCCCTTGATCTTTAGACAAATAAGAGTAATATCTTTTGATCAAAAAAACAAGTTTGTTAAATTAGTTTAAATATAGGTACACAAGAATTAAATCTATAACATATGTTTAATTCTTTGAACTATATTCATCCAAAATTAAGGACATATCATGTAAACAAAATGTTTAAAAAAAAGTACAGTATTTAAGTTAATCTGGCAATATTATCCTACCGTATGTATGAAATAAAATAAGCTAATGTTCATGTAAAAATGAACTAGCATCAATCAAGCTATTATATGCTTTTGACAATTAAGAGATCATTGTATTATAAAAATGTCCTGTAAGTTACAGAGCTTAAACTCCTCATTCCTCGCTGTAAAAATAGCTTTCCTTAAACCAGGTTCATCAGCCTGTTTGGAGTCTGTGATGTCACAAGGACCTAAAATACTTGTGTGTATGACTGTGACTTTAGAAAGAGAGACGCTTGCGTCTACATCATCACATGTTTAGCCCCTTTCACTGGCTCTCTCAGACATAAACAACCTGAGGAGAGAAGAGCAGAGAATGAAACCTAAAGGCCAATTCATCCTGTACTGACAGACACAGACAAAAAATTCAGCATTTCAGGCAAAGATCTAGATACAAAACACAAAATGAGAATTTTATACAAAATCATGAGTTTTTGTAAAAAAAAAAAACTGCACCTAAACCAACTACACGACTCCTTTTAAGTCATAATATCTTCTGTGACTGTTCATTTCTTCACCCGCTCTGGACACATTTGCTTTCTTATCTCTGTGCTGCAGTGAACTGATAAGATATTTCACAAAATGTATATATGTTAAATCTGCAATATTCTAACCTGATCTTTCCTGATATTTGTTGTCATAATATCCTGCGTGAGCCATTCCTACCTGTTCATTTTATATCATCTCTTCATTGTTCTCTCTATTTTCATGGTCACATCATAATCATTACAGATGTATAACTTTAAGTATGAAATGTTACTCGCATCACTCATGGAAAGTGCGATTAAGAAACTCAATAAAACATGATAATAAACTATAAAAATAAATTTATAAAGCTTTAAATTAAAACTATGAAACAAAAAACTAGAGAGTATATGCTAGATACAAATATTGTGAGAATTACAATAAGCAATACAACATAATGAATAAAATAGCTAAATGATACATATGAATAAACATGTAGTGCAGAAATGCTGCAATACATTTAAATTAAATAGCAGCAGTATGATGAAAATGGTTATTACATTTATCCAAATGAGTCCTGTGGATGTTATGTGTTAAGACTGAGTAGAGCCTGATGGCCAAGAAATCACGCAGTCTCCGCATGCTCGGCAATGTCCTACACTATTTTACGAGGTGGTGAATTTCATACAATGTTAACTTTAAGTATGAAACTACTCGCATACTCTGAAACAGTGGTTAAAAACTCAAAAAATATATATTTTATAAGTGCTTTAAATTAATAACTATTAAAAACTTAAATATATGCTAGATCAAGTCTTTAAGACAAAGCAATACAACCATTTTAATTGCTAAATGATAAATTAATAAAAAATGTATCTGCTGAATAAATTTAAATAAAAACAGAAGCAGAAAAATATTATTTTCCAAATGATTGGTTGTAAGCAGAGCCGGCCAGCACGATCTCACGGCAATTCCTACATATTTTACGAGGTGGCGAATTCGTATGAATGTGTACGAATGACCTACACCTAACCTCACCCCTAAACCTACCCGTAACATGAATTAGCTAGATCATAAAATATGTACGAACTGCCGTGAGATAGCGCTGACCCGGCCCAAGGCATAAGCAAACTAAGCGGCTGCTTAGGGCCCCCAGAGGGCCCCAGGAGGGGCCTACATACAAATACAGTTTATTTATTTTGTTTCATGATATATTATGTCAATGGCCAATTGTAATTATATAAAAGCTCAATATTTAATAATTAAATCAACTAAATATATAATTGTATTATTTTCATAGCAACGTGTTATGCAGGCTCAATAATGACCTTGTTGATATTATCAACAAGGTCATTATTGAGCCTGCATAACACGTTGCTATGAAAATAATAAAATTATATATTTAGTATATTTAGGACGCTTCCGTGTGGATCTGTCGGATTAATATCACGTAAATCCACCTATTTCTCCCGAAATACATGAAAGTAAGTGGCCAGTTAGCTGGGAGAAAAACAGAGTAAACTTTATAGTGTATTTGATAGGAATAAAACACGTCGATCCATTAATTGAAATGATTATTATTGCTGCTTTCCATAGAAATCAGTGTGTATTTAAACTAAATGTCTGAAACCTAAAATAAACGTTATTCGGTTGAAAACACTGAACAGTTATGAAATATGAAAAGCACTGACGCGTCTTTCTTTTTCTTTTCTTCTATTTTCTGAGCTCGTCTTTCTCTGGCTCAGCGCCAGCCAAAGATAAATTCAGTATGGAGGTTTTGTGGCACAAATCAGGGGTGCGTTTCTCAAAACCGTCATTAGCTAACTATGGATGTTATTTTCATTGAACTCTATTGGTAATGATAGAACTTGCGATCATAATTGATGTTGGGAAACGCACCCCTGAAAACCACCCACAGTTAATTAGCATAGCCTAGGGTATCTCTTTTTTAGGGAAGTTAGTGTTTGAACACCAAAACCTCAGCAAATAGCCTTGACATCTTAATATATTATAATATAACATTTTAGATTTTAAGTTTTTGTCTTTGGCGTAAAAATTACTTTGCTGAGTAAATATTTTTGTAATAAAAATAAGCTTCTGTTTTATAAACTGATAACAGTTGTCATAGTCGTCATAGCTGGGTTAACTCGAAGAGCAGTGAATGGGAGAGTACACTAATATATTTTTTGCATTCCCATTTTGTTAAATAATTGCTAAATAAAAACTTTACGATAGAGTTTTCATGACTTTCAATAAAATAAAAACTGAGAGAGACTGATAACGGCAGTCAGAAGAGCAAGCGATGTCATATTTACATCCCTCCCATAGACCCTGCATTAGATACACCCTCGCATTAGCGTTAAATAATTTTTTTATTTGATGCAAAGGTAATATAATACAAAGAATAGTATTATAAATCTACATACATTTTTTTTATACAAATATCAAAAACTTTTGAGGATTAACGATGCTGATGACCGTTAAACCATCATCACAGTCTTGTGAAAAGGGTCCATTAGCTAGATATAGATTAAGAGTTGATGTTTTATATGTACAGATGCTCTCTGTATTTAATATTTATTATAAGAAAGTATAACTTCAATTCATATTTATGTTGTTAAAATAACATTCTGTTCTGTAAATGCATTGTCTGCTGGTTTTTAGCTACTTTTCAGCACACCACATTATGCCACTTAATAGCCGAGTTTTTAAGACTTTGAATGTTAAAGTGCAAATTAACACCTGGCCACTCTATGTTTGTTACACTTAAAAATCACAGAAAGGTAAAAACATGCCAGGCAGACAATGATAAGCAACACAGCTACGACAAACAAAAGTGAAAATGGATGTGTTAAATTTATAGTGTGTGAATAATCAGGCTTTGACAATAACGAGTCACAACAACCAGGCACCGAGGGGCCCAAATACAATTCTGCTTAGGGCCCCATACAGGCTTGGGCCGGCCCTGGCTCTCAGCAACACTCTCCATCACAAGCAAGTCATTTTTAATGTGTTGTTTTTCTTTTGCGTTTTCTTCCTTCCTCTGTCAATTTCGGTCATGTGACTGTGTCTGTGACTGACTTCAGAGGAGCTTATGTGTGCAGCTGATATGTAATTTCTTAATTATACATACAACATTTTGAACTCATTTCAAATGCTACACTCCTCTAATGAATAGGCTTTTGATTATTAATTTTTAAGATGATTTTCGTACAATGCATCCCCCCCACACACACACACACACCCACACACACACATCATGCTGTTATGCACTGCATACCCCATTTTTGCACCCCATGCATCATAACCCATATGTTTCACAGACCCACGGCAAGACACAGCCTTGTAAATTAATGAAATTTGCTGGTTCGCAGAATACAGTTGACAGCATGTGAAATTTGTTAATTTATTTAACATAATGAATATTATAACCCTTAACCTGTTTTCAACCACTGAGTTTTGCAGTTCACAGGAACACAAAATGTGGCTTTGCCGTATAAACAGCGTGCTGAGGTGTAAAATCTTGTTTTAGATATGAAGAGACTGACTGGAGAATAATGCCTGCCTATTCTCATTCACAACAGCTCCACAAATCAGATGTTTGCATCACTGCATTGACAATACAAAACTTCGTTTTGGAAGTCAGAATGTATAAACAGCACTTAAGGAGTGTTAATTATTATTTAATTTAGCTCTCGTTGACTAATTGTGTTTGTTTTCTGGCATGCTCCAAAAGGCCCTTTTTAGCTTTGCACTGAAGCAAGTTAAGATTCTCATTGTATCAACAACAGGAACAAATATATTTACATTTAAAGTGAACATTTATCCACAAAATGATCTTGTAACAATCTGCGATTAACCCTGAAAAATACTAAAATAAACGACTAAAATAAATTCCAGGAAGACTTATACAATCAAGAGGGTTTTAAAATAAAGGGCTTGATCCTCCATTTGGGAGGCAGTTTCCTTTCAGCTGAAGTATTTACTGTTACCTGCTTTTTTACCCTCATAATACCCACAAGACAATAGAACAGGCAACAAGATTTTTTGTTTATATGTCACTGAATGTGCTGTCAAACTGAGTAGAAGTGATAATCAGATTCACTTCAAACAACCTTAAAGACAACAGAAAGGAGTGATACTTTTAAAGTCAGTGCTATGAGGCTTTATATAACTCGCATATGATCAGTTAATTGCTCTGAGACCCTTTTTCATGTTGGTGTTGGCAAATATGTTGGGAGAATCAAACGCTCACTCCTCCGCAGTGACTCTTTAGAAGTCTCTTCACAATAGATGCTTTCACGTCTCCTCACTGTTTTCTCTTTGCACTTGGTAAAAACCTTTCTTTCATTTATGCACTGAGAGGAGTTTAAATTGGTGACAAGGAATTTTTACAACCATTAACCTGACTGAACTCACTCTATAACAATCCTCAGTCTGCCTATCAAACATTTACATTTAGTCATTTAGCAGACGCTTTTATCCAAAGCGACTTACAATTGGGAGTACATAAAGCGATTAATCTTGAAGAGGCGAACAAACAGAGGAAGTGCCAATAACACCAAGTCTCAGGCATTGTTCAAATAAGTACAAGCTAGCAAGGGAAGGAGAGAAAGATGAAGATTTTGAAAAAGTGAAAGATTTTTTTTTTTTTTTTTAAGTAGTCAAGTAGAGTTGAAAGAGACTGAGTACAAACTGAGTACAATATAGCAAAAGTATGCATTGATTTTATTGTGGTTAAGAGATGTTGAGCACAACTAATACAAAATAATTCAGGGGACCTGTTACAACTTAAATAAATGCATGGTTACAAATTTTAAATTATAATTTATTC
Organism: Schizopygopsis pylzovi; assembly: GCA_027422435.1. NCBI lineage: Eukaryota > Metazoa > Chordata > Actinopteri > Cypriniformes > Cyprinidae > Schizopygopsis > Schizopygopsis pylzovi. Next base: position 32,539,496 of record CM049826.1, on the reverse strand, counting down.
ATTTAATCAAATCTCTTCATTTCCTAACATTAAATTGATTAGCTATGTTGGCACAATAATGTGGATCATTACATTATTTAATGTGTATAATGTAACTTAATAAAACTGTCTTATTAATTTGGAAATTGGGCAGAAGATTCCCAGCCATCTTTGCACAGGATTGAGAAAAATAATACTAAATGAAGTGTTGTTTTGTGTGCTTTTAGACCTGCTCGTGTGTAATGCTAACATTTAAAAGAGTATATGTTATGTATTTTAGTTTGTGGTTCCTGCTGTGCTGAAGATTATGCTACATGGAGGTAAACACATTGACTCTATGAGTGATGGAGCAACTTATTTAATTTTTCTTTCTACTAAATGAATCACAAATTATTAGGTTCCTCTATCTCAGTGCAGTTTGTAAGTTGTACATACATCAAAATGATTGATGCAAACGGTTGTGTTTTTTTGCTGCGCCAACACATAATTTTGTTTAGATGCAGATCACAAAGACTATACAAGTTGGTTTGCATAATTCAGGTTTGATACTCCAAAGCGATGTAAAGTCAGCTCCGCTTCTCAGCACAAGATCCCTCTACCGGACAGAGGAGAGGGGCTTCATGGCTAAAGAGGTTAATAACACACTTATTACCCGAGGTCACCCAATAATTATTAATAGAACAGAAACAACAGTCATACATTACATTAACACTTTTAACTGTTACACATGGAGAGCTCTGAAAAGTATTAATATTGTGTTCCCTGCAGAAAAGAAAAAGCATCACCCACATCTGGGATGGCCTGAGAATGAGTAAATTAACAGCACATTTTCCCTTTAAATGATCTTGCTACATGCTCTGAGAAGTACACTTTACAGCAGGAAGGTTATTTTTCGTGTCCAGAAAACAGCATTGCTTAGAATTGAAGGACAGCGACATTTGTTGTAATCCCTATAAAATTGTCACTTTATTCTTTATGGTAAAGTTTTGGTAATCATCTTATCGTTTTTTTTTTTAACTGACGGTTTTTACAATTTATTGCTACACACATCAAACAAGTAGAATGCTGTAGCCTGCTTATGAGTGTTATGCAGACTTTTGCTTGAAGTGTTGAAGTGTGCATTACAATCTGTTGCAACCACTTTCATTACCATATTTTCTCCAAACATGTCGACTCGCATGAGTTTAACCCATATGTCTCTGGGTGCATCTCTAGGGCTGTGACAGGGTGTTCTGAACCCAGGAGGAAAAGTCCTCACAGATTTGTTTATTTATATTGTATAAATAAAATCAGTCTCTTAGTCTCAGTTACTCTTAATGTTGTCACATTTTCCCGGTTGAATAAACAGAATTACACTGTCCAAAACAAACAAAGAAATTACAATTATATTTTGTATTTTTATATTAACAATAATTAATGTGATTCATTAATAATCTATAATTTTTTTATATATATGTTTATTCCAAAATAATAACTCAAGGCAGTAACAATTTAAACAATACATTTTATTTATGAACTGATGCTCAGCTGTTCTTTTTAATTGTTCACTTATTTTTGGATCATCAGTCATTAAAACTCAGTAAACTCTAGACACAGAGATGTACCTTTAATTTCATCAAGCTGATTGCTTACTTAAAAAAAACACAAATCCTGTTTTCAGGCCATTTCAAGTCTTATTTTGACTTGACAAAGAGGTGATATCTATTGGGAATTATGTTGCATGTTTTGATTCGTATCACCTGCCGTATATGTTTGGAGTATCTTGACTTGTATCTTAAATCAACTGCTGCACATAGATCCTTGCCTTCCTCATCACTGCTATGTGTTACAAGTGCAGCACAGGCATTGCCTCCTCTCACCTGATTTGCCCTCATTCATGCTTAATTAAACCCCACCAAATCCACCGCATGCTTTAGGAGTCTGTTAAAGCTGAATGGGCTCAGGGGAGGCAAGAGAGACCCTGCCTCCCGCTGTAAACGTGATTTATACACTTTTAATGTCATATTTTGTAATGTTTTCATTGTTCCCTTTCAGTCGGTCACTCCGAGTCACGTCGGATGACCGACGAATTGGGATCTCGCCAAAGAGACCTATCCACTTCGAGTGTAACTAAACGAGCCAATGGACATTGACATGCGATCATTGCATCCAGCTGCCGCTGATCACAGCGTTAGTATAAGAGGCAGCCGGTGCACCGCATTAATCATTCTTTCGCTTCGGAGCCGAGTGGTGGTGTATCACTACTGCTCTCCTACCCTGCGAGTGAAGAGACTAGCGAGCGAGTGCGGGCGTTACAGCGCAGCAGCGTTGGTCGCGGTCTCACGGGAGAAAAGAGAAATGGTTCCCGTGAAGACAGTCACACTAGGAGTGTGCGGTGGCCAGCTCCCCTGCGTGCTTCAGCACTGAAAGAGCGTATTTCTCTGAAAGAGTACACAGGTGATCGCGTCTTTTTAAAGATGTCTTATCACCCGTGCGTTTCTGGGTGCGGTCGATCTCTGGCGCCTCAGGACGGTCACGATCACTGCCTCACGTGTCTGGGCATTCAGCACGCTGAGGAAGCTTTCGTGGATGGTTCATGTTCTTCTTGTGGGGACATGACCATCTCGGAGTTGCGCAATAGACTCCGCTGTGTCAAACATGGCGGGGTCCCTCTGCCTCTGCCGCGATCTGGCGTTCGCCCTGGCACACGGGGCGGCACAGCATCCGGTGGAGTCAGAGGTGATTTGAGGATTAAGGTGAGGGCTTCCCCAAGTGGAGTTCCTCACCCCTCAAGCACTCCGCAGCCGGCGGGGGTACCGTTGGTTCGGACTGGGGCCTCTACTGAGTGGGGTACCCCACCCATTTCCTTCGGCGCTCCCCCTGATGACCTGATGTCGATCGCTGCATCGGAGGGCGAGCCCTCTCTCTCCGGGGATGACGACTCGGCTGCGTTGCCCCCTTCGGGTGTGGTAGCGTTGTCCGAGCCAGACCCAGAGATGACGGCTTTGCTTTCCCGGGCCGCCGAGAACTTCGGGCTCGTGTGGAATCCTCCACCGCGTCCCGACCCTTCTAGGTTGGACGAGTGGTTTCTCGGGGGGGGTCGCGCTGGTTTTCAGCGCCCCCCTCCGGTGCCATTCTTTCCGGAAGTGCATGAGGAGCTTACATGGAGATCGTGGAAGGCACCTTTTACTGCCCGAAATAAATCTTGTGGCTCCTCCCCCCTCACCACCCTCGATGGTGGAGCCGCTTTGGGGTACATGGGCATCCCCTCGGTGGAGCGGTCTGTGGCCATGCAACTGTGTCCAAGAGTCGCTTCCACTCTGCGGGGTGAACCGTGTCTCCCCTCACGGGCCTGTAAGTATTCGTCAGGCCTTACTGGCAGTGCTTATAGAGCCTGTGGGGAGGCGGCTTCTGCCCTACACGCCATGGCGTTACTGCAGGTCCATCAGGCCAAAGCACTGAGAGACCTGCACGAGGGTGGGCACGACCTGGCGGTTCTACATGAGCTGCGCTCCGAGCGACGAAGGTGACCGTACAGTCTCTGGGTCGTGCGATGTCCACGCTTGTGGTCCAGGAGCGCTATCTCTGGCTGTGTCTCACTGACATAAAGGAGCAGGAGAAGGTAC